>JAPDSC010056941.1:33422-61145 GCA_026290005.1 Latrodectus geometricus | reverse complement strand
ATATATTCTGAGAAATTTTAAATAAATACAAGAAGGAAATTAAAACGATGGTATAAGATCCATAAAACTATAAAAATGGAAGATACAAGAAAAATTCGGAACTTACTCTCTGTTTAATGCCAAACATTCGACTCCAGGGTGCGCTGCAATTACACTAGCAGTTCTTTTGTCCTCACTGTTAAATTAAGAAAAAGGATATTTCAGATAACTGCAAAATAAACAAGGAGGAAAAATAATCAAGAAGTTATTTTTACTACTACTTTCAAAGATTAAAAATTCTTTGAAGCAGTTGTTTACTTTCATGATTCTTCGCAAAACTAAAATTTGCAAAGGTATTTTCGAAAACTAATGGGATTTTGTCTGCAAATAGGAAATTTCTTTTATAAAAGAATATGTCTTCCGCTTATTTTATTCGTCTAACGATACCTTTTTTGCCAAGTATAAGAGAAGACATTTTCATGCTTTAATTGATATGATAATTTTACAAATTTTAAATATTCATTTTCTTCAGTATTGCAATTTTAAAAATGCAATAGTATTTATGGATTTATTCTTCAGCGATATTTTTAAAATAAGTTTTTTTCTTTTTGGAGGCTCAAAAAATTGTAAATAAGAAATAGATTCATATTTTTTACTGCTTTATTTTAACTTATGCATTTGTTCACATACAGTGTGCAGTTAACCGTTTTCAATGGAGAATAATAACTTAGATAATTAAATTAAATAAATTAATCAGAGTATAACGAAATGAGTGTGTGAGTAATAATCCAGAAACACAATACATTTGATTCACTAGTTATATATAAAAAAAAGAATTCTTACAGTACTTTTTTGTATTACAAAATTTTTTATGGTCTGATTTTTTTTCTTAATCAATTCATCGAGAAATTTTATTTTTTAAAGTTGTCAGTTAATTTTTTTCTTTATCTAAATAATAACAAATATTTCCATTGGAAATTATTTGTTTGAAAAGTAACAAGTACTTGAAAATAACTGTTCAATTATACTTCACTTACTTCAATAGAGCTCGTTCACCAAAGTAGTCTCCTTTTCCAAGAGAACGTATTTCTTCTTCAACTTCCATTCTCTTACGAGTAACAATAACCTATTATTTTGGGGAAAAAATGCAATACTTTAGAATAATATAAAAAACTTGTAGTAAAAAGTATCAAGTTATTCGATTAAGACATTTATTTGAAACAATAAGATTTATTTTTTTAATTGTCTCTATAAAAATTTGTAATTGTTTCATATTTCTTAAGATGCATTGAAGCTAGATGTTACTATCATATTTTTACCTAGTATTAACTAAGTAATTCATAAAAAATTTAAGCAAATGAGGTTTTGAAAACAAGATTCTGAAAAAAATGTCTCATATTTTTTGGTGGTGATGTTTATTTTAAATCATAAAATGTTTTTCTTTATTTCAAATTGTTTCAGTACCAATATGAGATGATTTGATTAATTGTTTTCTATTCCTTGAGATGTAATCTTTGAACAAGATGTTAATGTACACATATTTTTATACAGTATAAACTAAATTAATCATAAATTTTTAAATCGAAGACATTTTGAAAGCAAGATTCCGAAGAAAAATATTTCATGAGAATAAATATTAGTTTGGGGAAAAAGTAATCCATTATTTTTTTGGTAGACGTCTGTAGTGATCGATATCTTGTGAGGTATCTATCAAACAATTTCAGATTTATGCTCGTTGGAAAGGTGACATTTGACACTAAAATATCCTCTTGCGGTTTTTTGTTTCATTAATTCAGTTACGAATACAAGGTTTTAAAAATGGAAGACAACAAACAGAAAATTCGATGCATTTTTGTTTTTCTCTTGTAATGGCGAAAAAGATAGCCGGGTGGCTAAAATTGTGGAAGGTGTTTATCGTCCTATATAAGACTGTAACAACCAGTTACGTACAAATTTTGGTTTCGTCGATTCCGTTCGGGTATTTTTGATGTTAGAGATGCACCACGCATGTGAATACAGCATCGTCGAAAATGTCTATAAAATATCAAAAATGATCAAAGTTAACCGCATGTCGGCAGTCGTAACGCGCAAGACCTAAAAATCTACATGAAAGCTGTTTTAAACCTTTTTACAAAGTGAATCCAAAAGAAGTTACATAAAGTTCACGTAAAAATAATGGATATCTTTTTCAACAACCTAATATAAAAAAATAAATGAAATGAAATACAAATTTCACCAGAAACATGTTTTTAAGAAATAAAGATGTTTTATTTATAGTACGAAATAAATTATATGTCATGTTATAAATTAGAAAATCTGATTTTTAGTTGCTTTAATTTAATGTGTTTTGGATGATAATTGAGTGCAAATATTGGTAATGGTACTGAATTTTCTTTCTTTCATAACATTCATTTAAAGCATTTATTATAAACATTTATTGAAAAAAGGCAACTTACGTTTCCTTTATTGATTATGAAAAAAGTGTCACCACTTCCACCTTCCCTGATGATATATTCCCCAGATGGGTAAAAGTCCTAAAACCAAAAATAATGAAATAAAGCAATTACGAAATAAATTTTCATCAATATAAGACCAACATTGGTGAAATATCATTATTTTTATATTATAGAAATATAATTCTGTTTTTTCTCATTATTTATATTCATTTACCTAACGTGTAAATTTTTGGAAAAGGAAAATATACATTTCAGTTTTTAAAATGAATTCTCATTTAAAAAAATATCATTGGTAATATATTATTTAGTGTAAATTATAAGCCGCCCAACCTGTCTAGTGGTTAGCGTACCTGACTACAGATGAGTGGGACCTGGGTTCGAATCCTGGCTCGGGCATGGATGTACTTTCTCTCTATCTCTTTCTTGTCTTTGTCCTTTCTTTGTGTGTGTGTATGTGTGTGAATGGTTGCCTACCCTATAAACGGGTACCTATGGCATGTGTGTACTGAGGAAGTCGGACTCCACTCCAAATATGGTTCAGTTGGAAAAGTGGAGCAGCGCACCCCATATTGCCAGCCTGGATGGCACACGACAACAACAACAGTGTAAATTATAAAATAGGTATATTGCTTTTACTAAGATCTGCACTGAATTAAATTTTTTACTGCTATTTTATTTCAATGCAGAAAACTCCATTAAAACATCTTTTAAAAATAATTTCTACATAGTTAAATGATTTTAAAAACAATTCAAAATTATTACTACACTATTTTGAATTGCTTTAGTTTCTTCAGTAAAATTCAAGCAATTTAGTAACATTATCTCCAAATAAAAATATGAAATTAAATTCTAAGTGAGGTAAAGGAAAACTATTATTATAAGCTTTCTCCTTGGTAAATGAAATTAATCTATTAAAAGTTATATTTTTTGTGTGTTAAGTATACAGCATTAATTAATATACAATGAAATCAGACATGAAATAATATATAATAACTGATAATAGTTTATACTTGTAATAACTAGATTGTGTTTTTGGATGTAGAAGGTGGTACCAAGATTCATCTTAGCTATTAAGTAATAATAGTAAAAGGAAATTTCATTTAATTCTAGGTTCAAGATTAGATTTTTGAAGCAAGGGTAAAGGGATCTTGCATTTCTGCATTCTTCTTTAATTTAAGTCCTCAGAAATTAGGTATATAAGTAATGGTAATCAGCTTTGGAGTACTACGGTAACTAAATAAACTTCAGTTTTAAAATTTTACGCTAACTAAATAAACTTCAGTTTTAAAGCTTCAAGCTAACTAAATAAAGCTTTAGTTTTACAGCTTTACGTTAACTAAATAAAGCATTAATTTCAAAGCTTTACGCTAAGTAAATAAAGCTCCAGTTTTAAAGCTTTACGTCAACTTATAGACGGTATTGAAAAAAGAAGAAATTTCACACATTAATTCAATCAATGGAAACATTAGAAAAATGTAAAGTCCTTGTAATTTAGAGGTAAGAAACAGCGGTAAGACTTGATCTGGCAGGCTCCAATATATTAGGTAGGGAAAAAAGTAATCCATTATTTTTTCGGTAGACGCCTGTAGTGATGGATATCTCGTGAGGTATCTATCAAACAATCTCAGATTTATGCTCGTTGGAAAAGTGACATTTGACACTAAAATATCCTCTTGCGGTTTTTTGTTTGATTAATTCAGTTACGAGTACAAGGTTTCAAAAATGGAAGACAACAAACAGAAAATTCGATACATTTTCGTTTTTCTTTTATAATGGCGAAAATGCTAGCTAGGTGGCTAAAATTGTGAAAGGTGTTTATCGTCCTATAAATGACTGTAACAACCCGTTACGCACAATTTTGGTTTCGTCGATTCCGTATGGGTATTTGGATGCTAAAGATGCACCTCGCATGGATACAACATCGTCGAGAATGTCTATAAAATATAAAAAATGATCAAACTTGACAGCATGTCAGCAGTCGTAGCTTCGCACAAGACCTAAAAATCTACATGAAAACTGTTTTAAACCTTTTTACAAAGCGAATCTGAAAGAAGTTACAAAAAGTTCACGTAAAAATAATGGATTTCTTTTTCCCCAACTTAATATTATTTCACAGAAAGGACATTGAGAACACTTCCTATTTTATGTGCCTAACTAGTTTTATTTAACATGACATTATTGGTTAGAGGTTGGGAAGGAAGTCCCTCCTTCAGATTATGAAAAAGATGCCAGCCTCAGTTACTTGAAAAGATTTCCTGCCATGTTACGCAAATACCAGTACCGATGAAAAATCGCCCAGTAAAGTAAAACCTACGGATTTTATAAGAATCTCTAATCTGTCATTCAACTTTAGGTTATTGATTAGAATTAAAATATTCAATAATAACTTAAAACAAAATTATTTTTTATACAAAATTTATAAATTCTTTGGTGTTGTACTATTTGCGCAACAAACATTTGTAGACATTCTAGCTTACAATCTAAACATAAATTCACTAAAAATTTAGATCTTTTTATCCTTGGTGTGATATAGAGAGATGAGGACATAAGAACTTTACCTAAGGCTGTACGTACTTATTTCTTTGAATATTTATCTGCTTTGAAAAAGACTAAGCACAATTATCTTCGTTTATTTAAATTTTCGTAATTCGAGAATTACAATATGGTTGTTTTTAATTTGTTTCTTGAAAAACATACTGGATGGCCTATTCACTATGAGAACCTTGCACAACGATACAGCCTATTGAGAACTTACCTAAGGCTGTACATACTTATTTCTTTGAATTTTTATCTGCTTTGAAAAAGACTAAGCACAATTATCTTTGCTTGTTTGAATTTTCGTAATTCGAGAATTCCAAAAAGATTGTTTTAAATTTGTTTCTTGAAAAACGTACACGATGACCTATTCACTATTAGAGCCTTGCACAACGATACACTTGTTATAGACTAGGAATATCGCATACCTAAATACACAACAAATTCTCTATTAGACTATGATGATACTGCAGCTCTAGGTATACAATTAGCTTCAGAAGCCGGAGTTTCAACTTTCACAATGTTTTTGTGTCCCACGACAGGATTTGCTTCTATTCCTAAGCTGTCTTTACAATTTAAATCTGAGCTTTCAAACGCTATTTCCAACAAGAATGGCATAGAAGAGGTTCGACATACCAGAATCGGCAAACGGATTATTAGTGCGACTGATTATAAAACCGTAATAGAGAAGTTTGTAGAATTTGAAAAATATTGAACGTACCTGTAACTCCCCAAAAACAAATTGAATAGTACACTTCGAAATTCACTATCCCTTTCATATCGGTAGTAGAAAGTCTAGCGTTAGAAATTGAAAATAACAGCCTTATAATATCTCAAATCAGACGTTTCAATAAAAAGGGATCTACAGAACTTTCAGGAACTATAATGGTAAGAGTGTACGGGCATAAAATCCCATTGCAAATTAAAATGAGTTTATCTATAAAATTGAAGATTTTTGATGAAGTTCGTCAATGCAGAGTATGCTTTAAATTCACATATGTGACAAAAAATGTAAAACTCAATCAGATTTGTGCAGATTTTGCAGTTCACATCAAAATAGTGATCCTTGTCTTGCTAGTGTTCCATATTGCGTAAACTGTAAAGGATCTCACTCCTCCGATGACCCTCGCGAGGATGAAACCAGTTTTTTAAAATTTCAAGCAATAAACCATCTACCTTTTATCAAAGCAAGAAACCGATTTAAAAGTCCTAAAACCGATTTTGCTACTATTGTCAAATCTAATCCACCATCAGAAGTTACTCATGCGAAAATAAATGATGTAGTCACCTCAATTCTTACGAAATTTGAAGAGTCAGTCGACAAGAAATTCTTACCTATTCAATGCCAACAAGAAGCTATTCTTAGTTCCATTTTTCTGAAATTTGATGAAACTGTCAACAAAATCTTTGAAATTAGAAGTAACTCATCTTCCCCTTCTAGAAAGAAAACCATACTCAAAACCAAAAATCATTATCAATCCCAAATAAAAGTGATATTCAATTCAATCCATTTTTACCTGTAAACTGTGTTTAATTTTAGTAATTCTTCTCAAGTTCAAGAAGATATAACTGAAAATTCTAAACTTAGAAAGGGAGGTAATAATCTTTCCAAATTTCTTTCTGGGTGCACCATCCCTTAGATGGCCAGATTTTAATCACAATAATAGTTACTATTCTCATATTCTCATTAATTTCATAGAATGATCGTATTGTTCTCAATAGGCGCCCATACATGAAACTTCAATATTTTAACGCTGCAGATGTTATTGCCATACAAGAAAAAGAAACTTGTCTAAGAAAATTTCACAAGGTATCCTTATTTATAAAATAAACTTTCGTCAGGATAAAAAAGGTAGCCGAGGTGGTGGACTTCTAATAGTAATTACATTACTGGCCATTAAAATTGCTACACCAGAAAGAAATGCAGATAACAAAATGATATTTATTGGACAAATATATTATACTAGAAATAGCAGGAGATTAAATTTTCAAAAAATTTGGCTGGATAGATCCCGAGAAATCAGTACCCAAAACAACCACCTCTGGCAGTAATAACAGCAGTTATACCAGCCTGAGCATTGAATCAAACAGAGATTGGATTGCATGTACAGGTACAGATGCCCATGCAACTTCAACACGATGCCACAGTTCATCAACCGTAGTGACTGGCGTTTGATGACGAGCGAGTCGCTCGGCAACCATTGACCAGACGTTTTCTATTGGTGAAAGATCTGGAGAACGTGTTGGCCAGGGCAACAGCCGAACATGTTCCGTATCAAGGAAGGCTCGTACAATACCGGCAACATGCATTCGGGCATTATCCTGCTGACACGTAGGGTTTCCCAGGGCTTGAATAAAGGGTAGGGCTTTCAAAGGGTATAAAGGGTACAGCACCTTCTTCCTTTCGTATACATTTCACGTCTGTAGCATGTCGCCTTCTTGGTGTAGCAATTTTAATGGCCAGTAGTGTAGTAAATTCATTTCAGCAAGTCAATTTTCCTCCACCTCTCTGCCAGATGATGACAGAGAACTCCTAGCTGTCAAAATCACTGTGGCAACAACTACAATTTCAATTATCAATATTTATATTCCAGCTGGCAAATTTTCTTCGGAGTGTTTTCATGGTATATTTCGATGGATTCAACCTCCTTCTATCCTCACCGGAGATTTTAATGTAAGGCAAGCATCATTAGGAAGCTGCTCCAGCTGAACAAACGCAAATAATTTTTGAATGGATTCAGGAAGAGAATTGTTGCCTCCTGAACTCTGAAATTCCAACCCATTATGGTCCACACCATAAGCCTTCACTCTTTGATTTCACTTTTGTATCACCAGAGATTTATCACTTAAGTCATATTGATATTCATCCGGACTGCTTTGGCAGTGATCATTTACCTTCTAAAACTTTTATAGCTCTTGGAGATATTGAGCATAATATACCGAGCAGAACACGAATCCTGTGGTCGGATTTTTTTGCTTCCATCAATACTGATCATGAAATTTGTAATCTTCAATCAATTGATCAATTCAGCCATGCATTAATGAGCTTCAGAAGTTTCGACGATGGTAGAATATGGCATCTAAACCTTATCCCCCATTGTGGTCTTCTAGATGTAGTTATCTCCTGGGCCAAAAGAGACGTCTTTGGCGTATTGCTAAACGCACATGTAATAAGTACATTTGAACAGCATATAAAAAAATTGCAGCCGAACTACATCAACTGCTCCTATCTCTGTCTCGGAAATACTGGTATGATATAATAATATCAGCTGAAATATCTAGAAATATTTTCAACTTATTGAAAAAATCTCCAAAATAAAGATTACAATCACGTCACATTTGATTTTTTTTTTTTTTTTTTGTCGAGTGCCAGCCAGGCTGGCAGTATAGGTGCGCTGCTCCACTCTTTCAACTGAACCGCAATTGGGTGTGGATTCCGACTTCCTCAGTGCACACATGCCATAGGAACCCGTTTATAGGGTAGGCAACCATTCACAACCCATTCATACAGGGAAAGGACAAAGACAGGAGAGAGAGAGAAAGAGACAATAACTTATTACGCAATAACCCTCCAGTGACAGATTCAGACAGACTCTTCAAGCTCATATTTTTTTCAGACTTTTATACCCACCCACCAACTCTGAAGAGTATTCCACTGAATCTAAGTACAAGGGATGATTACTTTTACAATAGACCCTTAACAGCTTCTGAACTGCATGAAGCTTTGGCAAAATGTAAAAACTCGTCTGTTGGTCCATATAAGGTATCTGCAAAAATAATAAAAGACTTTTCTGCTACCAACCTTAATTACCTCCTCTCCATGATGAATAAGCCATGGATAACAGGTACTGTTCCAGAATCATGGAAATCATCCATTGTAATCCCAATTTTAAATCCGGGAAAAATGTCCAATCTTGTGGCATCGTATCGTCCTATATTCATGACTAGTATTATGTGTACATTAATGGAAAAAATGATTTTGAAGAGATTTATAGTATATATATCCACCATGTCTTACTTTCCTCCTAATCATCATGGATTTTTCCCGCATCAAGGCTATGATAGCATTTTATCTATCATTCATCATCAGATAATTCCAGCCATATCCTCGAGAAAATTCGTTGTTTTGCTTTCAGAGGTTTTCTAGACCTATGATTCAGTATGGCCAACTTTCCCATGAATGAGTATAGTAAGACTTGGAAAATGATTCATAAAATGGTATTTCAAATTCCATTGTTTGGTTGGTTAATTAATTTTAATATTTTTGCTCAAGAATACTAATCAATTCCTTTCGAAATAATTAGAATAATAATTGTTTTTATGTATAATTGAATTCACATTCATTTGCATATAAACATAATTCTTTAATTCTATGCAAACAAATAAGACTAGTCTATATTCAATTCTAATATAGACTATTCATATTTTTTTTCATTCTAAGGCTAAAATATATTCTTATTTTATTATAAGAATATATTATAGTCATATAATAAGAATAAATTTTAGCCAAATGAGAATTTTCATATTATTAAAATTTGTAATTATCGCTTATGTTTTGAAGCCCTAAAAGCAATTTAACAAAGTTGGGAATAAATTAACAAAATGAATTTCATATTTTAACATTAATAAACTTTAGATATCCCAAAAAATTGAGACAGTTGGAAAAATAATAAACCATACTTAGAAATACATTTTTAACTCAAATATAGTTCTTCCCGACAGAAATATTTAATACTGTGCCTCAATACACTGTATTTTATCTATCAAAATGATATTTTAAAATTATAATCTTAAGAAATATCTCAAACTTAAATATGTGATGTCAAAAGATAAAAATATGTTTTCAGAAATTGTTTGAAATATCGTTTATTTCTCTTGAATAACGTAAAAATTTCGTGTGGCGCAATTTAAGTATTCGTGACAAAAATTAACGTGAGGCGTATAACATTTGATGCTCCAGTTTTAAGATAAATAAGCACTTGAGAGATTTTTGAATCGAACATTTAATTGAGACTTGAGAATATTTTAATCGACGAATACCAAACACACATAATTATGACAGGATTCTTTTTTTAAAAATAGTTTCAATGCAACATTGAGTTTCTGCGATTTATCATTTTTTTTAAAAAATCACCTATTTAGGATAGTTTAAATCAGGGATGGCCAAACGTTTGGGATCCGAGGTCTACTCCACATTCAAAAAATTAAAGGTGGTCTACCAATGGCAGAGCTAAATTAACGTACATATTAATTTTCAGTGACAAGAAAAATTGTAAATTATGTAATTTTCCTAAAAAAAACTTAATATTAATATTTACAAAATAAAAATTTACAGTCGAAAATAACCAAAGTTTTCATATATCAAAAACTGACCATCCTATTCACTTTGTTTAGTTGAAATTTGGTACTGTATATCTGCGACACGTTTATCATATTGTGGCTGGTACGAGCTTATAGTTATGCATAAACACGAAATTAAATGATCACCTGTTAAATGAAACCAATGTTTGTTTTTTGTCCATGGTTGAAAAAGCAGATTCGCAAAGATACCTTGATCCAAAGTATGATTTCAAATACAAAATCAATTTGTAAATATTTGGAATTATTTCCTCAGAAATTAATTTCCTAAAATCAGTATCGATAGATGATATGGATTTAACTTTATTTTTTCAGATACTCCATCAACGTTGACATTTTCACTAAATGGAAATATCATAAAATTTAGTATTTCTTCCAACCTATAATTAAGTCAGTGAATCTTCTTTCAAATTCTTCAAACAAAACAAGTATTAATCGAAATCTTTTAAATCTCGGTTTGGCTTATGGATGCACTCTTCCTCCATGTTTTTGAAGTTTCTCAATTCATGATTTCTTGATTGAGATGTATAACTTCCTAGAGTTTCTTTGAATGTTTAAATCGTGCTCATCGTGTCCGTTTTAGGTTTTATATATAAATCGTAAACCTTTACTCATAAATCTTTAAATCGTAAATCTTTGCACAGTTTGTTTCTGGTTTTAAAGCATAGTCTGCAATAAATTTTTATTTTATGTGATTCATTGATTTTATGTCATAAATCATAAATTAATTTGTTAATATCCTAGATCATTATCGGGATGGTCGCGTGGACTAAATAAAATGTCTTCGCGGTCTACCAGTCGACCGCGGCCGACATCTTGGTTACCCCTGGTTTAAATGTTATATCAGGCAAATATCACACAGTACAAGAAATCCTTTCTGTTACTGATCAAGATTCTGAAATTTTAGGATATTTTGTTACTGTAGATTCTAAAGCTATTGCTTTAAAACAAATGTAGCTTTATTGTTTTATATGATACCTATTTTCAATATCAGAGATGTATCTTAGTGACTAAAGTGTGCTATATTACTAATACTAATATTACTGTTTGTCAATCAAAAATCTTCCAAAACATTTTATTGATTACTAATTGTTTATTTGTCTTATTAGTAATCAATAATTGTCTCGGAAGATTTTTGCTTGACAAGCAGCAATATTAATGTTAAAACCTGTGCAGCACACTTTTGTGAAATAAGAATACCAGTTTCTTTAAATTATGGAAAGGTGATCTTGCTGAAGCTTCTCTATCAAGAATATCAGTTACATACTAACATAATTAATACAGTTTAATTTCTGGTTGGCACAGTAAAATACATAAACGACTTGCCCATGGTAGCTATTAATAGAATAGTATAGAATTCACAGATAACAATTTCAAGTAAGTGCAATTCATCAATTGAGGAAAATAAACTCGCGATAATTATAAGGAATATTATCTAAACAGCCTACTTATATAAGTGAAAGCCAGTTCGTTTCTTTTTGGCACAGTGAAATGAATGTGTAATATACCTATGTTTCAATTACTAAAGAAAAAGTAGGGAACTTACGTAGATCTTGTTCAAATGAGTGTAACTAATCATTTGAATAAAACTAATTATAATAATCCTACTTCATAATTTTATCACCGTAAAATATTAGGTCAAAATTGTAGCATAGATTTGGTAAAAATTTCCTCTACGGTCGCTCTTTCGACTTTTTCAAAAAATCGCCAAAAATTTCACCAATCTGCACAAGCGAGGTCTGAAAATAAGCAGAATATTCCATTTTTCATTGGTCGGAATTCCTCATCTGTGATTGATCAGAATTGATTGGGTTGTCAGAAAATGTTATTTATCGCCAACTTTTTAAAATCGCGCCAAGAGGGACCGTACAGTAAATCTGAGCCCATAGATTTAAAAATGTATTTCATTTGTAGTACTAAAATAGAAGTTTCTTGTATCGATGTTAATAGAATAATATTGTGATATCATGACGAAAACATCCTAATATATAACTAAAAGCCGTTATATAACATTTATATATCCACGACATATTGCTTTCAAGGAAATTTTTCTTTGGCAAAAGGCCGTATTTATGTTTCGAAAATAATAAAAATTGAAAAATTGAAGCCCATCCACTTCAACAGCTATGCAAGAAGAAGACAAAAGCGCAAAAAACTTTTCTAGTGACTAATTATAATAGCACTTAGAAATGAATTCACGATCTTTAGAATTGAATCCACAACTCCACATTTAAATTTATAATTTTTACAGTCAAGTGGTTTACGTGGAATAAATTACAAATTGATTGAGGAATAATTTACTGCTTGTAGTAGTATACCATTTGATGATCCTATCACTAGTACACTAGTACACTAGTACATCGTATACACTAGTACTATCACTAGTACACTAGTACATATATACCATTTTTCTCGTTATATGAATTCGATTTTTGGATTAATGGAGATTGTCAAGCTCTGCTAGACAGTTCCCACATTAGAAACAACAACAACATATAAATAAAGAAAATAATTTAAGTAGTAATTTCTAGCACTTATCAAATTATTGGGAAACATATTTAATGAAATAAACTCAATACAAAAATTAAAAAAATATTTTTATATAGTTTGGAAAACTGCTAACAATTTGAAACAGTTTTTGTTTCAAAATATTTCAGCATATTTATGAAACAAGAAGACAAGATTAAATAGAGGTAGGTTTCTCTTGTCTATGCAAATTGAAGTTTGTAAAGGAATGCGTAAAAAAATTTATTAAAAAGAAAAAAATTCTGTTTCACACACAAAGCTACATAAAATTGATAAACTCATATGTAAAAATATTGAAATAAAAATGCAAGAGGGATTTGAATTATTCACAGTATTCTTAAAACCAAATGTCAGTCTACAACTGGCTCCAAACTGTAAAACACATTTTTTAGGCCTGCATATTCAATGCATTTATACGAATTTTAATGCATTTATAGGAATTTAAAGTGCATATATATATATATATATATATAGATAGATAGATAGATAGATAGATAGATAGATATAGATACTGCATAACTGAACAAAAAATTGCATAAAATGAATAAAATTAAATTTTGCATAACAATTTTTTATTTATTAAAAATTCAAAATGTTATCAATTTTTACCGTCATTTTCTAGAAACATTTTGTCTTTTCTTTATATAATCTTTAGAGTTTCATTAAAATTTGCTATTTTTAAACACTTGTTTTACACAAAACAAAGTCACATATATTACGAAGCTTTCAAAATTATAATAATATAAGATTATTTTTTCTCGTTTCCTTCAATTATATAAGACTTTGAAGTAAAATTCATTAATCCAAATTAAATTGCGCTGTATTTAAAATATAATACTTCAATAGATGTAGAATCTTCATATTAATTGTATAAAAAAATATAGGGGTATCGATATTATATCCATGCACAACATACAGAAAGTAACGTTGGAAAAGACTTAGACCAGGATGTGTTTCTGGAAAGAAATGTTTTTCATTTGTCATGCTCAACTTTTTCTCAAAGCAATTGAATAGAATTCCATAGGGGCAAGATTTTGGAAAAATGATTTGTCGATGCAATAACATATATAAACACTTTTCATTCTTTGAAAAGCTTTGAGGAATTTCCTCAACTGAAAATAAAGGGACAAAATCGTAGAAAAAGCAAACATCATCAGCAAAATCAATTAAAAAAATGGAACTCCACTTTTTTCAGACGAGGTATTTTTATCTCGAGAATCAATCATTTTCAAGCATTAAAATGAGTAAAAATTGAGAAGGAATGGAATAATCGAAAAAATAAATATTTTAGTAAAACAAGAAAATTCCCGTCGGAGGAATTTTTCAATGAAAAATCCATTAAACTGCAATGTGAATTTCTTGATAAAAAAAATGAAAGGGATTTTCTCGCCCTTTACACAATGAAACGCCTTCATGTGTCATTATTTGCTAAAAGTTTATATTTTACGTAATGAGTTTAATCAACAAATAATACATTATTGTACTGTTACTTAAATTACAATTACAATTTCTTACAATAATTTAAATAACGACTTTTGAAAATTGTTATATATGTAAAAATGATTTCATAAAAGTAAATATATTTCTTTTAATTAGCATTTCAATTATATTTTTGCAAGAGCCGCGGTGGCCTGGTTGATTAGGACGTCATTCTGGTAACCGGAAGGTAGTGAGTTCGAATCCAGACTTAACCAAATATTCTTCAAATTCGCTAATGTGACTGGGGCACGTAAAATATGGAGTTGTCGCAATGTTATGTTTGTTCCTATTCCAAATTAAAACATCTCGATGTGTTAGGAGCCAGACTTTTTGGGTCTTTTCTGGGCCAGACTTTTTGGGGTTAGGGCGTCATTCTCGTAACCGGAAGGCAGTGAGTTCGAATCCAGGCTTAACCAAAGACTCTTCAAATTCGTTAATGGAGACTGGGGTACGTAAAATATGTAGAGACTGGGGTACGCAATTTCATGTTTGTTCTTATTCCAAATTAAAACATCTTGATTTGTTAGAACCCAGACTTCTGGTCTTCTCTGGCTTTGAACTCTAAATTGGAAGATCAAGATGGGTGCTGCTATCTATGAGACAAAAGTCGTACTACCAACCTTGTAGGGGGGTGCTCATTTAAAAAACGGGAAAGCGTTCGCTCACTGCCTAACGGGAGGGCTTGGTTTCACCAAGTGTCATATGTAACATATTTTTACGCTTAAACCTTATATAACTTTATTTCATTTGTCAAGAAATATGATACAAATAGCTCATTAGTGAATAGCAATTAATGAACAAGTTTTATTGTCATATAACAAAGCTCATATCATTAATGATGCATTTAACCCTTCTTTGCATGATTTTTTCCTTATTGGTGAAATTAATCAAATTGATATAATTCATATTCAAAATTAAAGGAAAAATGGTTAAAAAAATCTTAGTATATATTTATAGTATAAATTTAGCAAAAAACAATATGCTAAAAATTTCCAGCATCATCCAAAATTAGATCATTAGCTTAGTACTAAATAGAAATAAAAGAGGAAAATAACAGAAACACGTGTTACAAACCTTTCTTCCACTCATTTTCAATTTTTTAGCAATAGAAACTCTAATATAATAAAACAAAATCATAAACGAAATCATACGTTTATTGCAACTACAACAAACAGCGGAATGAGACAACTTTAAGCTCGTTTCACTGATAATGACACTTGTTTATTTTTGACAGCTATGTTTCTTTTTATGCAATGGACATTAAAAAGGTATCCAAACACGATCAACTTAAAGTGAACTTGTTCTTTTATATAATTTTTGGGCATTATAGGTTATGATGGAAATTTCCACCACTATGCAAAGAAGGGTTAAATAACGAAACAAGCTTCTTTATACTTATATCATAAGAAAAGATATTAGAATTTAAAAACTGGTAGTTAATCTAAAAGTGAGAAAAAAATTTTATAAACGCAATACCAGAATTGAAAATTTTATCCTTCATATATAAATTGATGTTGCTGCTGTAGTTACACACTGCTACTACCTATATTTTCATAAATATTTATAGTTAGTGGCAATGGTTTAGGGATACTTGCAAAATCATGAGTCAGAACAAAAGAATTCAAGTGTGGAATCATTTTTTTGGGATTATGCAAGGGATTTTTGTATACAAAAAACTGAAGTATTCGGTGTTTTTCAAGCACATTATCCAGGATTATGTGTGCTTGATAATATTCCAAACTTTTATTAAAATGCAAATAAAAATGAATTGAATTAAATTCTAAGACTAATTTTTTGCAGGAGTGCGATTGAAAATCAACATTATTACATTTACAACTATCGCTTCTTAACTAAATATAGCATTCTCAAATTTTATTCATAAAATAATGTTCCCACAAATTTCTGAAAAAAATCCCAATTACAAATTTAATTCTCCTAATCTATCAAAAGCTTTTAAGAAGCAATGTGGAGTCAAAGAAATGAAAGCTCAAATAGATATAAATGAAATATGGGTTGGATAACACTTGCTAAATCCCCTCTGTTTTAGTTCATGTTTAAATTGAAAATGTTACGCTAAATTTACCTTATTTTATTGAAAATGTTTCATCAAACTTACGTTTGAAGACAAGTGGAAAACATGATTTGGTAAGAGTTCCATAAAACAATATATTTTACAAATATCCATCAAAAAATGCCGAATTTTATCCAATCATTTTAGTCATCTCTAGTCTAAAAATGCAAATTTATTTTTGAAATCAAGTACCGAATCTTTTATTTGGATAGATCTTTGAAAACTAATTTTTTAGTCTGGAAATAAAGAACTATATTTATAGTACCACCACTTTTTTAAATACAAATATCTCGGATAATTGTGGTTAAATATTGAAAGAAATTTGTGGATGGTTGAATGTGGAAGGATGTATGGTTAAATTGGAAAAAATATTGATGACGTGAAATTTGTTTAGACAATTAGACAACCTTTTTAAAAATCTCTTGATTAGTTATCTGTTTATCAAATCCCTTGAAACAAATTAGAAATATTTATAATTTAAAAATTAAATAAAAGTTCCGATTTATGTCAATGTCATTGAAATAAGTAAGGCATTAAACACTTAAGTCAAACCAGAATTTTTTTTCCAGTAAATTGATTAATAACATGAGAGACACCATAAGTTTTTGATATATCCATCAGATCTAAGTTAAAGGAAAAAATTACTATAATGTTGGCGCATTGCGTATATTTTGTTTCTGAAGCATATACAAATTGCTATGATAACAAATGCACAACCCAAATACACAATAGGTTCATAAACATTGCGTCTTGTGTATGAAATTTAGATCAGCGAACTTTTGCACAAACCGATGTAATGCCCCGGTTATCTTTATAAATGATCGATCAGAATGAGATTAGGAAACCATTATAGCAAACTTATTTTTATTTTTGAAACTTCTGTGGCCTTTTTCATGATTACTAAGTTTTATTTGAAAAAAAAAATAATTTCCTCATAAAAATTTAATACCAAGAGAAGCAATGCAAATTACCTCAAAATGGTATATTAACATTGTTCCTCAAAATCTTTTCATACTAATATACTATGATCCATAAAATAAATCGAAAATAGCACATTATTTTTTAAATATTAATCTTTTTTAAAATATTTTATAACTCATTTTAGAATTCTTCCGATGCATTAATTATTAATTGTATTTATATCATGTCCATATTTACTAATTTAACAAATTTCATCATTGAATTTTTATAAAACAATACTTCAAGATACAATTTGCTAAGAAATTTTTGTCTGCAAAAAGGTTTCCGTTTCACCTATTAAAATATTATTGATATTAATTAATAGTTAACTAAAATATTTCAGCATTCAATATTTTTAAAAAATTTCTATTTTTCTTCATTCGAAAACTTGTATCAGGATATTGTATAAATGTAATTTGTTTCAGGATATTAAATATTTGGATATACAATATTACGTAATAACGTATAAATGTAAGAGAGGAAGCAAACTGATAAAAGTTTCCTATATATAGAAACTTTTATTGAAGGTATTTTCAATACATAATGTTTAATATATCCAAAGTAAAGTGAAACTAAATATAAATATACATTTATTATATTAATAACAAAGATGAATTATTATTTACATAATCAAAACTAATGTAATAAAATATTATAATTCTTGAATAAAATTTTAAAAAATATAATTATATATTACTAGCCTGATTATATTAACAATACTATATCAAGTATAAACAGAAATATATCTTACAACAATACCATCTTTCAAATCGTCATCAAATTTAAAACTGTTTTAATGTCAAGTTATACATATGCAATCATGACATTTTTCTTTTAAGTTTTCTATTTTTTTATTTTGAATAAGAAGTGTTAATTAATATCTATGCAAATAATTATAATTTTCTAATGAAACATTCTGTAATCAACACAACGTGAACCTTTTAAAATACCTTTAGTAAAAACTTGCTTCTAGAAATGTCATAATGAATAAACTATCTCTATTTATGTATATCAAAAAAATTATATTAAATATTGTTTAAAATCAAATTTGATTAAAAGGTTTGTGACCAATGACGAAAAAATATATATTATTCATTAATAAAAATTTTTTATAAGATATATTAATCAAATAACATTATTAATCTCAATTAAAAATGATGAATTTAAATAAAAGTGATGAAATAAAAAGGTCTTTATTTTCTCTTTTGATTGCCTATAATATTTGCTTATAAATATTGTATTTGCTTTTTATTTTCTATGTATTCACTGCTTTATATTATATCTATATATATATATATATATATATATATTATAAAGCCGTGAATACATAGAAAATAGAAAGCAAATACAATATCTACCAACAAATATTATAGGCAATTACATCTTACTTTATATATATTTACATATATGTTCAAACTTTTCATACTTGTATTTTTTTCAATTAATTAAACAATATTCATTAAATTGTATTGAAAAATATTCGTACGCAGAAATGTAAACTTCTTTTATTAAACATTATCAAATATTTGCATGTATTCTTAAGAGTGTTTTCAAAATAACTATTTTTGCTAGATTAAGTCTCTTAATGTGAAATGAGGGTTCAAGTATTTCAGTAAATATTTAAATAATAACAACCAACAGAAAAAAAAATCAAATTTTCTTTCAAATAAATAATCCATGGGATATATTTTGTTCTTTATTAACATTTGATTGAAATAAATTCAAACTCTTTCATTTATAACGTGTATTAAGATATCATTAGGTAAATAGTTTGAATCTAAATAAATCAAAATAATATTTAATTTCTATTGCAATGGGAGGCTATTTAAATTAAAAATAGAAGGAATCGGTTGAATTTATAAAGACATATTAAAAATATTTCCTGTACTTTGTATAATATTTTACGAAAATGATAAAGATACATCAATTATATTTCACATATAAACTAAATATGAATGAAATAAGTGTAAGTTTTGTTTAAATTAAATTTTGTTAAATTAAATATTAAACAGTTGTAGATAATTTTTAAATATTGTTTTAAGAAAGGAATATTAAAAAAATGTTTAAATTTTTTACTCTTTAACAGAAGTATGTCTTTTACTTATATGATAAATTATTACAAAAAAAGTTAATCACTCAAGAGAAGTAATTATTTTTTGTTGATAAACTTACAAAATAAGCTTTTATTTATTTTTATCAAATTTTTGGAAGAACTATATATATATATATATATATATATATATATATATATATATCTTAAATTAGAGACATATATGTCTTAGAAGTTCCAAATTACATTTTAGTTTTAAATAATGGTATATATATTAAATTTAAATTAAATGAATAAAACTTTAATGGTAAAGCTTATATACACTACTGAACAGTAAAATTGCTACACCAAGAAGGCGACATGCTACAGACGTGAAATTCATACGAAAGGAAGAAGGTGCTGTGATATGCAAATTATTAGCTTTTCAGCACATTCAGACAAAACAGGCGCCAGTAGCGACACCTACATTGTGTTTAAATGAGGAAATTATTCAGCCAATTCCTCATACACAAATTGGATTTGAACGTTGTTGTCTGGTGAACAGTTGTTGTTGTGTCTCGTGTAAGAAGGAGAAATGCGTACCAGCACGTTTCTGACTTTGATAAAGGTCGAATTTTAGCTTACCGGGATTGCGGTTTATCTTATCACTGTATTGCTGCTAGCGTCGGTCGAGATCCAATGACTATTAGCAGAATATGGAATCGATGGGTTCAGGATGGTAATACGGAACGCCATGCAGGATCTAAACGGCCGCCTATCACTAGCAGCCGAAAAGACAGGCATATTATCCGTAATGGATCGTGCAACCACGTCACGAGTCGTGAGTCAAGAAACGGGGTCGTTTGGAAGACAACAAGTGTCTGCACGAACAGTTCGATGACGTTTGCAGCAGCATGGACTCTCAGCTCGGAGACCAAGGCTGCGGCTTCCCTTGACTCTCCGTCATAGACAAGAGAGCCTTCAATGGTGTGGTCAACGACGAACCTGGGTGTGCGAATGGCGAGACGTCATCTTTTCAGGTGAATCCAGGTTCTGTGTACAGCATCACGATGGTCGCATCCGTGTTTGGCGACATCATGGTGAACGCAACACTGACAGCGTGCATTCGTCATCGTCATACTGGCCTATCTCAGTCACTCTTGTTTGCATTGATGGTGCTTTGAACAGTGCACGTTACATTTCTGGTGTGTTACGACCCATGGCTCTACCCTTTATTCGAGCCCTGCAAAACCCTACGTTTCAGCAGGATAATGCCCGACCGCTTGTTGCCGTTATTGTACGGACCTTCCTTGATACGGAACATGTTCGGCTGTTGCCCTGGCCAGCACGTTCTCCAGATCTTTCACCAATAGAAAACGTCTAGTCAATGGTTGCCGAGCGACTGGCTCGTCACCAAACGCCAGTCACTACGGTTGATGAACTGTGGCATCGTGTTGAAGCTGCATGGGCATCTGTACCTGTAAATGCAATCCAATCTCTATTTGACTCAATGCCCAGGCAACTATAACTGCTGTTATTACTGCCAGAGGTGATTGTTCTGGGTACTGATTTCTCAAGATCTATCCAGCCAAATTTTTTGAAAATTTAATCACTTGTTATTTCTAGTATAATATATTTGTCCAATAATCATCATTTTGTTATATGCATTTCTTCATGGTGTAGCAATTTTAATGTCCAGTAGTGTATATATAATGATTTATATTATAAAATGCATTCACATATATCCGTTTTAAACTTTTTTGTAAACGTATTTATATATTTATTTTTCGAGTAATATGTTTCCTAAAGCATAAAATATCCAGCAGTGCTTGATTATTTACTTTTCGTGTATTGATTTAATTGAATCAGTTATTGCACTAAAAGCTACAAAATCAAAAATTTTAATAAATACTATTATGCATATTATAGTAATAAATTTTCCATTTTTCATTTACAGAAAATTGTTATCCACAGTATCTCACTTAATGTATATGTTATAATTCAGAATTATTAAAAAATTTCATAATTTACATTATCAAAAAATTAAATTGATTTTGAAGATGTTAAATTTTTATTTCAATAACTAATTATCTACAAAGTGGATATAAATGCAAAAATTGTGATTTTATAATCATTACATTTTTTTATATTAAAAAAATGTAATAATTAAAAAATGTAATATGTAAATATTAAAAAATGTAAATATTAAAAAATGTAATAATAATGTAATAACGTCTTTGGCTCACAAAAATTTACTCGAAAATGCCAAACAAACTTAATTTACATTACTCCATGTCTTGATTTATAATCATGAGATGTGAATCCTGGTTAACAGAAGCATCTGTCTCGGCAAATTTAAGAAGCGGATGCTATTGAACTAGTAAATATCATTTAAAAGTTCATTATCCATGTCTTGATATATGATCATGAGATGTGAATCCTGGTTAAAAGAAGCATCAATCTCAGTAAATTTAAATGGTAGTATGGTATCACCTTTTATGTGGTATCTTAGAAAAAATAGCCGGTATGTTCCATAACATCTCATTGAGATAGAACAGGTGAAACTACTCATTTTCAAAAATATTCTTTTTAGTGTTACGAAGAAGAGTCATAAGTCAAGCAGTATGAATTATGATACTTTAAGGTATTCTTCATAAATATAATTTAATAATGTGTATTCAATTCACCACAAGATTTTGCAAGAAAAGTAAAGAAAAAGCTACAGATTATCTATGAAAGGAAAGTGATAAGTTTCAAATGCGGTTTACTGATGGTTCGGCATAACACCAGCCATTTCATATTATGGAACGAAAGAAGTCTTAAAAAATAATCCCATATCCACCACAAAATAATTAAATGTATCTGCGAAATAGGTTGATGGTATGAGCTGAAATTAACATATTTGGAGTGCTTTTTAGAGTGTTATTCTGACTATCAATTTTACTGACTAAAAAAAATGTAGACGAAAATTACTATTGTTAGCTCAGCTAGTACCACATGTTGCAACTATTGTAAATTTCTTTTTTGAATGCATAAAAGAACCATATTTAATTCAATATGATTCATAACATCATATAAAAAGAAGGGAGAAAAACATATTTAAAGCAGATACTTTATTTTTATTGGCGCCAACTAGCTCACGTGATATGAATTCGGTCAATCATGTGTGGGACACACTCTGACGATGATTATTTTTAAAGATTATTTTTAATATAATAAATTTGAAAACTGAATCTCTTCAAAAGTAACCTAATGTGATAAGATCCTTGATAAGAACTCTAAACTTTATCAATAATCTTATCATGTCCTTGCATAAATAAATGAGCAGTATTTTTTTTTTAGTTGTTCGTAGGAACTTCCTGCTTTATTAATTTTTGGTGTCATTTCCAAACAAAACATTTGTTTTTGATTTACATGCAATAAATTGTTGCTCGTAAGTTGTTTTCATGTTTTTGCATCTTCCCAAAAAACTAATATTTTTATACAATTCTTTGCCACAATATTTCTTTCATTCTGGCATTTGCATTCATAATTGAATGCTTATACAAAAGTTCAATATTTTTTTCTTACATATTCACATACTTTTAAAAGTATTTCTTAATTTTTCCTTATTTCTTTTATTTTACAAAAATTGAAAAAATTTGAAAATTCTTTAAATAAATTTTTTATGAATGATGTGTTATTAGAAAAAAAATATTTAGTGTCTACAATATAAGAAACATGCAAAGTAAAATTCATACTTAGAAACAATTCTTATTTTCACCTTATAGATGAAAACTTACCCAAAACCAACACTTAATTTTATTTCGCTACAGAACTACATTATTTTAATATACATTTTTTCAGATTTTGATGCAGTAAAGCTTTACTATGTTTCTCAAAAAGGGATACAATCATTCAACTGTTAATTTTGCACAATCATTTTGTACTACGTCATTTTCTACTTGATTAATACCTGAAAATACGATTTCATTTTTATTCATTATTATCCCACTTGCCGCCCACCCTGTCTAGTGGTCAGCATGTCTGACTGCGAATAGGGAGGTCATGGGTTCAAATCCCGGTTCAGGCATGGATGTACTTTCTCTTATTCTCTTTCTCTCTCCTGTCCTTGTATGAATGATTGCCTGCTCTATAAATGGGTACCTATGACGTTTGTGTACTGAAGAAATCGAACTCTACACCAAATTACGTTTCAGTTGAAAAAAAAGGGAGCAGCGCACCCCATATTGTCAGCTTGTCTGGCACTCGATAAAAATGTGCTCTAATTTAATCATCGGATTCTTTTTAATCCCAAATTATATCTAAATAAACATTCAAATAGTATGGAAATGAAAATTGGACTGCAAAGTGTTTATTTGAACGAGTAACTCACAACTTTCTCTCAAATCCTCAGGAAACGTTTTTGTCTTTCCTTAGTTATAATGGTTTCTTTATAAAACCTGCATGCTAAAATAATCAAGGTATCGTTTTTTCTGCGAATATGATTCAAATGGAGATTAACACAAATTCATTACGCTTAGAATCTCAATTTCATTAGGTGATACAAAATCATGATCGTTTCATGCAAAAGTACCAACAATATTTGCACTTGAAGCCTATATATTATACTTTGATGCGTAGTCTGTTAAATGTGATTTAGACCCCTTGGGAAAATCTCCACAAGGATTACAAGGAAACGCCAGCACTAACAGGAGCAGTTTTGTTACTTATACTCAATACAGATAAATCACAATTCTCTTATAACAATGCCAGTTCTCGTCTCTCATCCACAAAAAATTTTAAAAAATGTTATAAAAAAAATATAGACTTAAGATGCATGAAAATAAGTTCGTAAAAGAGATATTTTTCCTTGTTTTAGCTCGGAAAATGGACTTAAAATAACCATTGCATCTATGGGATTATGTTTGGGATCAGTTACGAATTCGTAAAATCGTGAGTATTCATAAGTTACTGGTTAGGACCGTCTACTGTACTATCACATAATATTCAGTCAGACCATGAAATGATTCCAATTAAAACGTGATTTTAATTTTTATATCATAATGAAATTAAAAATGTAAAATAATATACAATAGATGCCTTACACTTTATTTTAAAAAAAATTGTAGATGAATAAAGCAACGATATCAATTGGAAAGAGGCAAAGAACGCTGGGAAAGTATACGTCAGTAAGACTGGATGTCTAAACTCTTCTCTGAACAAAAATGAAGGTTGCTTTTTTCTGAGATTACAATAAACTCAAATAAGTTTTGGACGAATCATACTGTAAGCATAAACATACACTTTATTAAATATTTCATGATGAATATTAAAGATCATGGGGGAATTATTCCAATTTGAATATAACACGAACTAATAATATTAATCCAACTATGAAAATTACAATTATTAGTATAAATTAAGAGAAATTATTATCATCAATATAAGTTAAGAAAATTAAAATTATTAATAAAACTAAGAAAATGGCAATTATAATAATACAATAATATAGTATAATCATAAAACTAATTTTAGAGAAACGATACATTTTCATACAAGAAAATAGTTAAAAAAGTTATTATCAGTATATATCATTTGAATTAAACTTTCTAAAGAATATTTATGAAATCTAATTTAATTTAATTAGAAATACAATCAATTCATTTATTAATTACACACACCACTTTATAAATTTAGTTAGCACTTTATAAATTAACTTTAAAGAGATCGGTTGTTAATTGTTTTGTCACAATACAATGTATGGCTTCGAATTTAATGAAATGCATTGATAACAATACACGAGAACTTTGCTATAATACTCCATGTATTAATTTTATATGCATCACCTATATTAAGCAAATATCATAAAACACTTTTAATTAATTTTACATGAAATGTATAATTGTCCTCAAAAGATAATGGCTGCTTTTGTAATATAATTAAACTAACTTCAATATTTACGAAGAAATAATTGCTTGATAAAATTAATTATGCTGCATACTAATAATTTGTTTTCCATAAAAAGTTCAAGTACACAAACTTTTTCTTCAGTTTTACTTCTAATATTTTAAAATAAAGTATCTTCTTTTAAAAATAATTATTTGAGACGATAAAAGAATTATAATGAATAATTTAAAACTCTTATAATATTATATATATATATATATATATATATATTAAATTTTAAGGAAACTTTTACTAAACTTTCAAATAGATACTTTTACTATTAATATTTACTATATAAATTAAGAAATATCGTCAAACTACTTATAATATTCCCATTAAGGGACTAAAAACTTTATTTTTGACGAGCAAATGAATGAAATGCTTGCATGTTAATTTATTTAGTAATAATACAAATTATTTTTTTATTTTAATTAGACATTTGCTTATTTAATTAAAAACTACACCTTGAAGTAACTGTTTTAATTAAATAAGATATTTTTCATTATAGATAACAAAAATGCTTCAAATAATTACATTTAAAAGATGTGACATGCACCTGTGGTTAAAAAAAAAATCAAAATTTCTGTTTTATGATTTTATATCTCTTATTCTTATTCGTTGTTGATTTAAAGGAATATCTTACTTCAATTTATATCCTTGGATATTTAGAAAAAGAACATTTTACCAAAGTATTCCATTTTTGAAAAAGGAATCAGTTGTATTAATTTTAATACCTGTATAGAATTATAAAAGTTCTAAGACATCGACATTTTCTAATGCCCAATTGCTATGGGATTTCCAACTTTCAATACTACAAGAGAGGAAGTGATGGCAACTTTTAAAATAGGGCATCCAATTCTTATTCTAAATCAACTTTTAGAATGGGACATCCAGCTCTTATTTTAAATCAACTTTTATAATGGGGCATCCAGCTCTTATTCTAAATCAACTTTCAGAGTGGGGAATGCAGCTCTTATTCTAAATCAACTTTTATAGTGGGACATCCAGCTCTTATTATAAATCAACTTTTAGAGTGGGGCACCCAGCTCTTATTCTAAATCTACTTTTATAGTGGGGCATCCAGCTCTTATTCTAAATCAACTTTTATAGTGGGGCATCCAGCTCTTATTCTAAATCAACTTTTATAGTGGGGCATCCAGCTCTTATTCTAAATCAACTTTCAGATTGGGGCCTTCAGCTCTTATTCTAAATCAACTTTTATAGTAAGACATCCATTCTTATTCTTAATCAACTTTTATAGTGGGTTCAGTGGGTGCGTAACTTAATAGCAAGGACCAAGCAGAGGGCTCCACAGACTTGGCCAACCACTTCCAGAGGTATTTTTCGCATAAAAGACATTGAAACCATGGCATGTTTAACATATCATCACCGCCATAGTGAACATATCTTCGGGCGGGTCGTGATTCAAACTCACAATCTAATGTTAACGAGAACAAACCGCAGCCTGCCTCTCGATATAATACCTAAATTGATAATTTATACAATATACAAGAAATAAGAAACATAAATTGAAAATATTTAAAAATAACTGAGCGGGAGGATAAGCATCTATAAACAAATGGATTCAATATTAACCATTTTACACTAAAGAGTAGCTTTATTAGGGCATCTAAATGCTATTTGTTTATTTTCTTGAGATAAAATAACAGGAATTTCTGTCTAATTACTTAGTACTACTGTTTTTACAAAAACTTTTCTATGCCTAGTTGAATTTATAAAAACATCAATTAATTTTTTTTTAAATATTTTTCAAAAGTGATTTCTAATACTTCATTTTTATAATTCAGTTACAATTCTCAAAAACGTTATTTTAATGTATCTAATTTTGAATATTTGTTGCGCTAATGTTTGTCGAAATGATAGAAAAGTTCTAATGAAAATATTCCAAACTTATAAGAAAGTTAATAATCGAATAAGCTAAGCCAAATTTTCAGAAAATGAAATATATCTTCCCCATTTCATCTGTTCTTACAAAGAGTATTTGAAAATATTATGTTTATCAATAGCATCTGAAATCAATTAATAAATGCAAAGAAACGCTTATTTCTTGAAAGAAATAACATAAATTTGTTTTTCTATAAAAATGAATATTTAATGGAATAAACTAACTGTCCGGATATGTTTTGAGTATATCCTACAGTTGATAACAATTGAAGATACTGAAAATCTTGTTCGTACTGAGATAGTGATTACTCAAATATTCTCATAAACCGGTTGAACCAGAGCAAAGATAATAATATAGACCACGGTGTGATTAGTTAGAGTGTTCGCTCTCATTGTTGGAAGATAGTGAATACCGATTCCGACCCTTGATGCACGTAAAATATGTCACTATGTTGAGATCGCAATGTCCTTCATGTGAAATAACCCCCAGGACTTTG
>JAPDSC010056941.1:11465-26550 GCA_026290005.1 Latrodectus geometricus | reverse complement strand
TGAATAATTCACATATTTGTTTCAAAATCTACACATATTATTTTTAAGAATTTAAATGTAAAATATTTCCCTGATTATTTTTTTTTAAGCTTTTCTATAAATTCATTATTTGCTATGCAAAATGATATAGATGCATTATAATTAATTGCTATAATTATTAATTTCTATAATTTAATTAATGCTTTGAAATATTTTTAAATTCATATAATTGCACTTTAAATTCCTATAAATGCATTAAAATTCGTATAAATGCATTGAATATGCAGGCCTAAAAAATGTGTTTTACAGTTTGGAGCCAGTTGTAGGCTGACATTTGGTTTTAAGAATACTGTGAATAATTCAAATCCCTCTTGCATTTTTATTTCAATATTTTTACATATGAGTTTATCAATTTTATGTAGCTTTGTGTGTGAAACAGAATTTTTTTCTTTTTAATAAATTTTTTTACGCATTCCTTTACAAACTTCAATTTGCATAGACAAGAGAAACCTCTATGTAATCTTGTCTTCTTGTTTCATAAATATGCTGAAATATTTTGAAACAAAAACTGTTTCAAATTGTTAGCAGTTTTCCAAACTATATAAAAATATTTTTTTAATTTTTGTATTGAGTTTATTTCATTAAATATGTTTCCCAATAATTTGATAAGTGCTAGAAATTACTACTTAAATTATTTTCTTTATTTATATGTTGTTGTTGTTTCTAATGTGGGAACTGTCTAGCAGAGCTTGACAATCTCCATTAATCCAAAAATCGAATTCATATAACGAGAAAAATGGTATATATGTACTAGTGTACTAGTGATAGTACTAGTGTACTAGTGTATACGATGTACTAGTGTATACGATGTACTAGTGTACTAGTGTACTAGTGATAGGATCATCAAATGGTATACTACTATAAGCAGTAAATTATTCCTCAATCAATTTGTAATTTATTCCACGTAAACCACTTGACTGTAAAAATTATAAATTTAAATGTGGAGTTGTGGATTCAATTCTAAAGATCGTGAATTCATTTCTAAGTGCTATTATAATTAGTCACTAGAAAAGTTTTTTGCGCTTTTGTCTTCTTCTTGCATAGCTGTTGAAGTGGATGGGTTTCAATTTTTCAATTTTTATTATTTTCGAAACATAAATGCGGCCTTTTGCAAAAGAAAAATTTCCTTGAAAGCAATATGTCGTGGATATATAAATGTTATATTACGGCTTTTAGTTATATATTAGGATGTTTTCGTCATGATATCACAATATTATTCTATTAACATCGATACAAGAAACTTCTATTTTAGTACTACAAATGAAATACATTTTTAAATCTATGGGCTCAGATTTACTTTACTTTCCCTCTTGGCTCGATTTTAAAAAGTTGGCGATAAATAACATTTTCTGACAACCCAAACAATTCTGATCAATCACAGATGAGGAATTCCGACCAATGAAAAATTGGGGATTCTGACAAAATGGGAACAGACCAATGAAAAATGGAATATTCTGCTTATTTTCAGACCTCGCTTGTGCAGATTGGTGAAATTTTTGGCGATTTTTTGAAAAAGCCGAAAGAGCGACCGTAGAGTAAATTTTTACCAAATCTATGCTACAATTTTGACCTAATATTTTACGGTGATAAAATTATGAAGTAGGATTATTATAATTAGTTTTATTCAAATGATTAGTTACACTCATTTGAACAAGATCTACGTAAGTTCCCTACTTTTTCTTTAGTAATTGAAACATAGGTATATTACACATTCATTTCGCTGTGCCAAAAAGAAATGAACTAGCTTTCACTTATATAAGTAGGCTGTTTAGATAATATTCCTTATAATTATCGCGAGTTTATTTTCCTCAATTGATGAATTGCACTTACTTGAAATTGTTATCTGTGAATTCTATACTATTCTATTAATAGCTACCATGGGCAAGTCGTTTATGTATTTTACTGTGCCAACCAGAAATTAAACTGTATTAATTATGTTAGTATGTAACTGATATTCTTGATAGAGGAGCTTCAGCAAGATCACCTTTCCATAATTTAAAGAATCTGGTATTCTTATTAAGTGTGCTGCACAGATTTTAACATTAATATTGCTGTTTGTCAAACAAAAATTTTCCGAGACAATTATTGATTTTACTAATAAGATAAATAAACTATTAGTAATCAATAAAATGTTTTGGAAGATTTTTGATTGACAAACAGTAATATTAATATTAAAATCTGTAGCACACTTTAGTCACTAAGATACATCTCTGATATTGAAAATAGGTATCATATAAAACAATAAAGCTACATTTGTTTTAAAGCAATAGATTTAGAATCTACAGTAACAAAATATCCTAAAATTTCAGAATCTTGATCAGTAACAGAAAGGATTTCTTATACTGTGTGATATTTGCCTGATATAACATTTAAACCAGGGGTAACCAAGATGTCGGCCGCAGTCGACTGGTAGACCGCGAAGACATTTTATTTAGTCCACGCGACCATCCCGATAATGATCTAGGATATTAACAAATTAATTTATGATTTATGACATAAAATCAATGAATCACATAAAATAAAAATTTACCGCAGACTACGCTTTAAAACCAGAAACAAACTGTGCAAAGATTTACGATTTAAAGATTTATGAGTAAAGGTTTACGATTTATATATAAAACCTAAAACGGACACGATGAGCACGATTTAAACATTCAAAGAAACTCTAGGAAGTTATGCATCTCAATCAAGAAATCATGAATTGAGAAACTTCAAAAACATGGAGGAAGAGTGCATCCATAATCCAAACCGAGATTTAAAAGATTTCGATTAATACTTGTTTTGTTTGAAGAATTTGAAAGAAGATTCACTGACTTAATTATAGGTTGGAAGAAATACTAAATTTTATCATATTTCCATTTAGTGAAAATGTCAACGTTGATGGAGTATCTGAAAAAAATAAAGTTAAATCCATATCATCTATCGATACTGATTTTAGGAAATTAATTTCTGAGGAAATAATTCCAAATATTTACAAATTGATTTTGTATTTGAAATCATACTTTGGATCAAGGTATCTTTGCGAATCTGCTTTTTCAACCATGGACAAAAAACAAACATTGGTTTCATTTAACAGGTGATCATTTAATTTCGTGTTTATGAATAACTATAAGCTCGTACCAGCCACAATATGATAAACGTGTCGCAGATATACAGTGCCAAATTTCAACTAAACAAAGTGAATAGGATGGTCAGTTTTTGATATATGAATACTTTGGTTATTTTCGACTGTAAATTTTTATTTTGTAAATATTAATATTAAGTTTTTTTAGGAAAATTACATAATTTACAATTTTTCTTGTCACTGAAAATTAATATGTACGTTAATTTAGCTCTGCCATTGGTAGACCACCTTTAATTTTTTGAATGTGGAGTAGACCCCGGATCCCAAACGTTTGGCCATCCCTGATTTAAACTATCCTAAATAGGTGATTTTTTTGAAAAAAATGATAAATCGCAGAAACTCAATGTTGCACTGAAACTATTTAAAAAAAAGAATCCTGTCATAATTATGTGTGTTTGGTATTCGTCGATTCAAATATTCTCAAGTCTCGATTAAATATTCGATTCAAAAATCTCTCAAGTGCTTATTTATCTTAAAACTGGAGCATCAAATGTTATACGCCTCACGTTAATTTTTGTCACGAATACTTAAATTGCGCCACACGAAATTTTTACGTTATTCAAGAGAAATAAACGATATTTCAAACAATTTCTGAAAACATATTTTTATCTTTTGACATCACATATTTAAGTTTGAGATATTTCTTAAGATTATAATTTTAAAATATCATTTTGATAGATAAAATACAGTGTATTGAGGCACAGTATTAAATATTTCTGTCGGGAAGAACTATATTTGAGTTAAAAATGTATTTCTAAGTATGGTTTATTATTTTTCCAACTGTCTCAATTTTTTGGGATATCTAAAGTTTATTAAAGTTAAAATATGAAATTCATTTTGTTAATTTATTCCCAACTTTGTTAAATTGCTTTTAGGGCTTCAAAACATAAGCGATAATTACAAATTTTAATAATATGAAAATTCTCATTTGGCTAAAATTTATTCTTATTATATGACTATAATATATTCTTATAATAAAATAAGAATATATTTTAGCCTTAGAATGAAAAAAAATATGAATAGTCTATATTAGAATTGAATATAGACTAGTCTTATTTATTTGCATAGAATTAAAGAATTATGTTTATATGCAAATGAATGTGAATTCAATTATACATAAAAACAATTATTATTCTAATTATTTCGAAAGGAATTGATTAGTATTCTTGAGCAAAAATATTAAAATTAATAAACCAACCAAACAATGGAATCTGAAATACCATTTTAGGAATCAATTTCCAAGTCTTACTATACTCATTCATGGGAAAGTTGGCCATACTGAATCATAGGTCTAGAAAACCTCTGAAACCAAAACAACGAATTTTCTCGAGGATATGGCTGGAATTATCTGATGATGAATGATAGATAAAATGCTATCATAGCCTTGATGCGGGAAAAATCCATGATGATTAGGAGGAAAGTAAGACATGGTGGATATATATACTATAAATCTCTTCAAAATCATTCTTTCCATTAATGTACACATAATACTAGTCATGAATATAGGACGATACGATGCCACAAGATTGGACATTTTTCCCGGATTTAAAATTGGGATTACAATGGATGATTTCCATGATTCTGGAACAGTACCTGTTATCCATGGCTTATTCATCAGAGAGAGGAGGTAATCAAGGTTGGTAGCAGAATGGTCTTTTAATATTTTTGCAGATATCTTATCTGGACCAACAGACGAGTTCTTCATGCAGTTCAGAAGCTGTTAAGGGTCTATTGTAAAAGTAATCATCACTTGTACTTAAATCCAGTGGAATACCCTTCAGAGTTGGTGAGTGGGTATAAAAGTCTCAAAAAATATGAGCTTGAAGAGTCTGTCTGAATCTGTCACTGGAGAGTTATTGTGTAATAAGTTATTGTCTCTTTCTATCTCTCCTGTCTTTGTCCTTTCCCTGTATGAATGGGTTGTGAATGGTTGCCTACCCTATAAACGGGTTCCTATGGCATGTGTGTACAGAGGAAGTCGGACTCCACACCCAATTGCGGTTCAGATGAAAGAGTGGAGCAGCGCACACATACTGCCAGCCTGGCTGGCACTCGACAAAAAAAAAAAAAAAAAAAAAAAAAAAAACATCAAATGTGACGTGATTGAAACTTTATTTTGTAGAATTTTTCAATAAGTTGAAAATATTTCTAGATATTTCAGCTGATATTATTATATCATACCAGTATTTCCGAGACAGAGATAGGAGCAGTTGATGTAGTTCGGCTGCAGTTTTTTTATATGCTGTTCAAATGTACTTATTACATGTGCCTTTAGCAATACGCCAAAGACGTCTCTTTTGGCCCAGGAGATAACTACATCTAGAAGACCACAATGGGGGATAAGGTTTAGATGCCATATTCTACCATCGTCGAAACATCTGAAGCTCATTAATGCATGGCTGAATTGATCAATTGATTGAAGATTAAAAATTTCATGATCAGTATTGATGGAAGCAAAAAAATCCGACCACAGGATTCGTGTTCTGCTCGGTATATTATGCTCAATATCTCCAAGAGCTATAAAAGTTTTAGAAGGTAAATGATCACCGCCAAAGCAGTCCGGATGAATATCAATATGACTTAAGTGATAAATCTCTGGTGATACAAAAGTGAAATCAATGAGTGAAGGCTTATGGTGTGGACCATAATGGTTTGGAATTTCAGAGTTCAGGAGGCAACAGTTCTCTTCCTGAATCCATTCAAAAATTATTTGCGTTTGTTCAGCTGGAGCAGCTTCCTAATGATGCTTGCCTTACATTAAAATCTCCGGTGAGGGTAGAAGGAGGTTGAATCCATCGAATTATACCATGAAAACATCCCGAAGAAAATTTGCCAGCTGGAATATAAATATTGATAATTGAAATTGTAGTTGTTGCCACAGTGATTTTGACAGCTAGGAGTTCTCTGTCGTCATCTGGCAGACAGGTGGAGGAAAATTGACTTGCTGAAATGAATTTACTACACTACTGGCCATTAAAATTGCTACACCAAGAAGGCGACATGCTACAGACGTGAAATTTATACGAAAGGAAGAAGGTGCTGTACCCTTTATACCCTTTGAAAGCCCTACCCTTTATTCGAGCCCTGCGAAACCCTACGTGTCAGCAGGATAATGCCCGAATGCATGTTGACGGTATTGTACGAGCCTTCCTTGATACGGAACATGTTTGACTGTTGCCCTGGCCAACACGTTCTCCAGATCTTTCACCAATAGAAAACGTCTGGTCAATGGTTGCCGAGCGACTGGCTCGTCATCAAACGCTAGTCACTACGGTTGATGAACTGTGGCATCCTGTTGAAGCTGCATGGGCATCTGTACCTGTACATGCAATCCAATCTCTGTTTGACTCAATGCCCAGGCGTTTAACTGCTGTTATTACTTCCAGAGGTGGTTGTTCTGGGTACTGATTTCTCGGGATCAATCCAGCCAAATTTTTTGAAAATTTAATCACTTGCTATTTCTAGTATAATATATTTGTCCAATAAATATCATTTTGTTATCTGCATTTCTTCCTGGTGTAGCAATTTTAATGGCCAGAAGTGTAATTACTAATAGAAGTCCACCACCTCGGCTACCTTCTTTATCCTGACGAAAGATTATTTCGTTAAATAAGGATACCTTGTGAAATTTTCTTATCCAAGTTTTTTTTTCTTGTATGGCAATAACATCTGCAGCGTTAAAATATTGAAGTTTCATGTATGGGCTCTTATTGAGAACACTACGATCATTCTATGAAATTAATGAGAACATGAGAATAGTAAATATTATTGTGATTAAAATCTGGCCATCTAAGGGATGGTGCACCCAGAAAGAAATTTGGAAAGATTATTACTTCCCTTTCTAAGTTTAGAATTTTCAGTTATATCTTCTTGAACTTGAGAAGAATTACTAAAATTAAACACAGTTTACAGGTAAAAATGGATTGAATTGAATATCACTTTTATTTGGGATTGATAATGATTTTTGGTTTTGAGTATGGTTTTCTTTCTAGAAGGGGATGATGAGTTACTTCTAATTTCAAAGATTTTGTTGACAGTTTCATCAAATTTTAGAAAAATGGAACTAAGAATAGCTTCTTGTTGGCATTGAATAGGTAAGAATTTCTTGTCGACTGACTCTTCAAATTTCGTAAGAATTGAGGTGACTACATCATTTATTTTCGCATGAGTAACTTCTGATGGTGGATTAGATTTGACAATAGTAGCAAAATCGGTTTTAGGACTTTTAAATCTGTTTCTTGCTTTGATAAAAGATGGATGGTTTATTGCTTGAAATTTTAAAAACCGGGTTTCTTCCTCGCGAGATGGACATGCAGGGTCATCGGAGGAGTGAGATCGTTTACAGTTTACGCAATATGGAACCTCTAGCAGGACAAGGATCACTATATTGATGTGAACTGCAAAATCTGCACAAATCTGATTGAGTTTTACATTTTTTGTCGCATATGTGAATTTAAAGCATACTCTGCATTGACGAACTTCATCAAAAATCTTCAATTTTATAGATAAAAGCATTTTAATTTGCAATGGGATTTTATGCCCGTACACTCTTACCAAGATAGTTTCTGAAAGTTTTGTAGATCCCTTTTTATTGAAACGTCTGATTTGAGATATAGTAAGGCTGTTATTTTCAATATCTAACGCTAGACTTTCTACTACCGATATGAAAGGGATAGTGAATTTCGAAGTGTACTATTCAATTTGTTTTTGGGGAGTTACAGGTACGTTCAATATTTTTCAAATTCTACAAACTTTTCTATTACGGTTTTATAATCAGTCGCACTAATAATCAGTTTGCCGATTCTGGTATGTCGAACCTCTTCTATGCCATTCTTGTTGGAAATAGCGTTTGAAAGCCCAGATTTAAATTGTAAAGGCAGCTTAGGAATAGAAGCAAATCCTGTCGTGGGACACAAAAACATTGTGAAAGTTGAAACTCCGGCTTCTGAAGCTAATTGTATACCTAGAGCTGCAGTATCATCATAGTCTAATAGAGAATTTGTTGTGTATTTAGGTATGCGATATTCCTAGTCTATAACAAGTGTATCGTTGTGCAAGGCTCTAATAGTGAATAGGCCATCGTGTACGTTTTTCAAGAAACAAATTAAAAACAATCTTTTTGGAATTCTCGAATTACGAAAATTCAAACAAGCAAAGATAATTGTGCTTAGTCTTTTTCAAAGCAGATAAAAATTCAAAGAAATAAGTATGTACAGCCTTAGGTAAGTTCTCAATAGGCTGTATCGTTGTGCAAGGTTCTCATAGTGAAAAGGCCGTCCAGTATGTTTTTCAAGAAACAAATTAAAAACAACCATATTGTAATTCTCGAATTACGAAAATTTAAATAAACGAAGATAATTGTGCTTAGTCTTTTTCAAAGCAGATAAATATTCAAAGAAATAAGTACGTACAGCCTTAGGTAAAGTTCTTATGTCCTCAATCTCTCTATATCACACCAAGGATAAAAAGATCTAAATTTTTAGTGAATTTATGTTTAGATTGTAAGCTAGAATGTCTACAAATGTTTGTTGCGCAAATAGTACAGCACCAAAGAATTTATAAAGTTTGTATAAAAAATTATTTTGTTTTAAGTTATTATTGAATATTTTAATTCTAATGAATAACCTAAAGTTGAATGACAGATTAGGGATTCTTATAAAATCCGTAGGTTTTACTTTACTCGGCGACTTTTCATCGGTACTGGTATTTGCGTAACATGGTAGGGAACCTTTTCAAGTAACTGAGGCTGGCATCTTTTTCATTATCTAAAGGAGGGACTTCCTTCCCTACCTCTAAGCAATAATGTCATGTTAAATAAAACTAGTTAGGCACTTAAAATAGGAAGTGTTCTCAATGTCCTTTCAGTGAAATAATATTAGTTTGGGGAAAAAGAAATCCATTAGTTTTACGTGAACTTTTAATAACTTTTTTCAGATTCGCTTTGTAAAAAGGTTTAAAACAGTTTTCATGTAGATTTTTAGGTCTTGCACGAAGCTACGACTGCTGACATGCTGTCAAATTTGATAGTTTTTGATATTTTATAGACATTCTCGACGATGTTGTATCCATGCGAGGTGCATCTTTAGCATCCAAATACCCATACGGAATCGACGAAACCAAAATTGTGCGTAACTGGTTGTTACAGTCATATATAGGACGATAAACACTTTTCGCAATTAAAGCCACCTGGTTAGCATTTTCGCCATTGTAAAAGAAAAACGAAAATGTATCGAATTTTCTGTTTGTTGTCTATTTTTAAGGCCTTGTACTCATAACCACCTTTCCAATGAGCATAAATTTGAAATTGTTTGATAGGTACCTCACGAGATATCAATCACTACAGACGTCTACCGAAAAAATAATGTATTACTTTTTCCCCAACCTAATATATCGGAGGCGGCCAGATCAAGTCTTACCGCTGTTTCTTACCTCTAAATTACAAGGACTTTACATTTTTCTAATGTTTCCATTGATTGAATTAATGTTAGAAATTTCTTCTTTTTTCAATACCATCTATAAGTTGACGTAAAGCTTTAAAACTGGAGCTTTATTTACTTAGCGTAAAGCTTTGAAACTGAAGCTTTATTTAGTTAACGTAAAGGTGTAAAACTAAAGTTTTATTTATTTAGCGTAAATTTTTAAAACTAAAGTTTATTTAGTTACCGTAATACTCCAAAGCTGATTGCCATTACTTATATACCTAATTTCTGAGGACCTAAATTAAAGGAGAAAGCAGAAATGCAAGATCCCTTTACCCTTGCTTCAAAAATCTAATTTTGAACCTGGAATTAACCCTTACTTGCATAATGGTGGAAATTTCCATCATAACCTATAATGCCCAAAAATTATATAATAGAACAAGTTCACTTTAAGTTGATCGTGTTTGGATACCTTTTTAATGTCCATTGCATAAAAAGAAACATAGCTGTCAAAAATAAACAAGTGTCATTATCAGTGAAACGAGCTTAAAGTTGTCTCATTCCGCTGTTTGTTGTAGTTGCAATAAACGTATGATTTCGTTTATAATTTTGTTTTATTATATTAGTTTCTATTGCTAAAAAATTGAAAATGAGTGGAAGAAAGGTTTGTAACACGTGTTTCTGTTATTTTCCTCTTTTATTTCTATTGAGTACTAAGCTAATGATCTAACTTTGGATGATGATGGAAATTTTTAGCATATTGTTTTTTGCTAAATTTATACTATAAATATATACTAAGATTTTTTTAACCATTTTTCCTTTAATTTTGAACATGAATTATATCAACTTGATTTATTTCACCAATAAAGAAAAAATCATGCAAAGAAGGGTTAAACGAAATTTCCTTTTACTATTATTACTTAATAGCTAAGATGAATCTTGGTATCCCCTTCTACATCCTAAAACACAATCTAGTTATTACAAGGGTAAACTATTTTCAGTTATTATATATTCTTCATGTCTGATTTCATTGTATATTAATTAATGCTGTATACTTAACACATAAAAAATATAACATTTAATAGATTAATTTCATTTACCAAAGAGATAGCTTATAATAATAGTTTTCCATTACCACAGTCAGAATTTAATTTCATATTTTTATTTGGAGATAATGTTACTAAACTGCTTGAATTTTACTGAAGAAACTAAAGCAATTCAAAATAGTTTAGTAATAATTTTGAATTGTTTTTAAACTCATCTAACTTTGTAGAAATTATTTTTAAAAGGTGTTTCAGTGAAGTTTTCTGCAATTAAACAAAACAGAAGTAAAAAAACTTAATTCAGTGCAGATCTTAGTAAAAGCAATATACCTATTTTATAATTTACACTGTTGTTGTTCGTGTGCCATCCAGGCTGGCAATATGGGGTGCGCTGCTACACTTTTCCAACTGAACCATATTTGGTGTGGAGTCCGACTTCCTCAGAACACACATGCCATAGGTACACGTTTATAGGGTAGGCAACCATTCACAAACACACAAAGAAAGGACAAAGACAAGAAAGAGATAGAAAGTACATCCATGTCCGAGCCAGGATTCGAAACTGCGTGTCCCACCCATCTGTAGTCAGGTACACTAACCACTAGACAGGTTGGGCGGCTTATAATTTACACTAAATAATATATTAGCAATGATATGTTTTTAAATGAAAATTTATTTTAGAACTGAAATGTATATTTTCCCTTTTCAAAAGTTTACATGTTAGGTAAATGAATATAAATAATGAGAGAAAACAGAATTATATGTCTATAATATAAAAATATTGATATATCACCAATGTTGGTCTTTTATTGATGAAAATTTATTTCGTAATTGCTTTATTTCATTATTTATGGTTTTAGGACTTTTACCCATCTGGGGAATATATCATCAGGGAAGGTGGAAGTGGTGACACTTTTTTCATAATCAATAAAGGAAACGTAAGTTGCCTTTTTTCAATAAATGTTTATAATAAATGCTTTAAATGAATGTTATGAAAGAAATAGTTATTTTTATAATGCTTAAAATTAAATATTATTACCAATATATTAGGTTATGGAAAAAAAATCCATTATTTTTACGTAAACTTTATGTAACTTCTTTTGGATTCGCTTTGTAAAAAGGTTTAAAACAGCTTTCATGTAGATTTTTAGGTCTTGCGCGTTACGACTGCTGACATGCAGTTAACTTCGATCATTTTTGATATTTTATAGACATTTTCGACGATGCTGTATCCATATACGAGGTAAATTAAGCGATGGAATTTTTAAATACTTATGATTCTAAACAAAACAGTTGGAAAAAAAATTACGTATAGTAATAATTAATTAATCAGCAATAATAAAAATTCAACTGTCTCAAAGAAACTGCATTTTTGATAATGAAGTGAATAGAAATTCGTTAAAAGATATATATTTTTTTATATATATATATATATATAGATAAAAAATATTACATTGCACGAAATCAAAAATTTAGATTTTTCCAGATTTTTTATGTAAATAAAAATTACTACAATTTTATCGTTCATATTTGCAGATGAACATATGTTTTAAGTAATACTGTTTTTAAGAAATCTAAATAACATGAAACACAAACGCTCCTTTATGTTCAAGTTTTAAATAAAGAATTTACGTAAGAAACAGAAATATATAAACCTTTTAATAACGGGGTTGAATCTTATGTGAATCTCAGTTAACTCTGCACCACGAACGATAATTTGCTGTCTTATTCTTTCAATTATTACTGATGAGGCAGTAAGATTAAAGAAGGGGAAATCGCCTTTAAATTGGGGAACAATTCATTTTAAATGAACTCTTAAACTCCCCAGTGCATTCCACACATTCCAATTGTCTTCAGTTCTGAAGAGGTTTGGAATCTTAATTTTGCACAAACAATGGAGGATGACAGGAAAATTTGCATATGCTATGATAGGTCTTCGTTGATTAGGTTAATCAGGTACTCTTAAATAGGAAGGCTTGGCAAAAAGAAATAAGAAGTATATACATTCAATTATCTTATAAATTATTTTTCATTAAATTAACAACTGTTCTAATTTTAATTTCTTAATATAAATAAATATTTTTTGTTAAAAATGTAATTTAAAAATAATGTATATACCATGAAAAATATTGCTAAATGAAATATTTTTAAACTTATTTATTTTTTTGTAAAATATTAGGTTGGGGAAAAAGAAATCCGTTATTTTTACGTGAACTTTATGTAACTTCTTTTGGATTCACTTTGTAAAAAGGTTTAAAACAGCTTTCATGTAGATTTTTAGGTCTTGCGCGTTACGACTGCTGACATGCGGATAACTTTGATCATTTTTGATATTTTATATACATTTTCGACGATGCTGTATCCACATGCGAGGTTCATCTCTAACATCAAAAATACCCGAACGGAATCGACGAAACAAAAATTGTACGTAACTGGTTGTTACAGTCTTATATAGGACGATAAACACCTTTCTCAATTTTAGCCACCTGGTTAGCATTTTCGCCGTTATAAAATAAAAACTAAAATGTATCGAATTTTCTGTTCGTTGTCTTCTATTTTTAAAACTTTGTACTCATAATTGAATGAATCAAACAAAAAACCGCAAGAGGATATTTTAGTGTCAAATGTCACCTTTCGAATGAGCATAAATCTGAAATTGTTTGATAGATAGCTCACGAGATATCGATCACTACAGACGTCTACCAAAAAAATAATGGATTACTTTTTCCCCAAACTAATATTTATTCTCATGAAATATTTTTCTTCGGAATCTTGCTTTCAAAATGTCTTCGATTTAAAAATTTAAGATTAATTTAATTTATACTGTATAAAAATATGTGTACATTAACATCTTGTTTAAGGATTACATTTCAAGGAATAGAAAACAATTAATCAAATAATCTCATATTGGTACTGAAACAATTTGAAATAAAATAAAAAAAAATTAATGATTTAAAATAAACATCACCACCAAAAAATATGAGACATTTTTTTCAGAATCTTGTTTTCAAAACCTCATTTGCTTAAATTTTTTAATGAATTACTTAGTTAATACTAGGTAAAAATATGCATAGTAACATCTAGCTTCAATGCATCTTAAGAAATATGAAACAATTGCAAATTTTTATAGAGACAATTAAAAAAATAAATCTTATTGTTTCAAATAAATGTCTTAATCGAATAACTGATACTTTTTACTGCAAGTTTTTTTTATATTATTCTAAAGTATTGCATTTTTTCCCCCAAAATAATAGGTTATTGTTACTCGTAAGAGAATGGAAGTTGAAGAAGAAATACGTTCTCTTGGAAAAGGAGACTACTTTGGTGAACGAGCTCTATTGAAGTAAGTGAAGTATAATTGAACAGTTATTTTCAAGTACTTGTTACTTTTCAAACAAATAATTTCCAATGGAAATATTTGTTATTATTTAGATAAAGAAAAAAATTAACTGACAACTTTAAAAAATAAAATTTCTGGATGAATTAATTAAGAAAAAAAATCAGACCATAAAAAATTTTGTAATACAAAAAAGTAACTGTAAGAATTCTTTTTTCTTATATATAACTAGTGAATCAAATGTATTGTGTTTCTGGATTATTACTCACACACTCATTTCGTTATACTCTGATTAATTTATTTAATTTAATTATCTAAGTTATTATTCTCCATTGAAAACGGTTAACTGCACACTGTATGTGAACAAATGCATAAGTTAAAATAAAGCAGTAAAAAATATGAATCTATTTCTAATTTACTATTTTTTGAGCCTCCAAAAAGAAAAAAAACTTATTTTAAAAATATCACTAAAGAATAAATCCATAAATGGTATTGCATTTTTAAAATTGCAATACTGAAGAAAATGAATATTTAAAATTTGTAAAATTATCATATCAATAAAAGCATGAAAATGTCTTCTCTTATACTTTGCAAAAAAGATATCGTTAGACGAATAAAATAAGCGGAAGACATATTCTTTTATAAAAGAAATTTCCTATTTGCAGACAAAATCCCATTAGTTTTCGAAAATACCTTTGCAAATTTTAGTTTTGCGAAGAATCATGAAAGTAAACAACTGCTTCAAAGAATTTTTAATCTTAGAAAGTAGTAGTAAAAATAACTTCTTGATTATTTTTCCTCCTTGTTTATTTTGCAGTTATCTGAAATATCCTTTTTCTTAATTTAACAGTGAGGACAAAAGAACTGCTAGTGTAATTGCAGCGCACCCTGGAGTCGAATGTTTGGCATTAAACAGAGAGTAAGTTCCGAATTTTTCTTGTATCTACCATTTTTATAGTTTTATGGATTTTATACCATCATTTTAATTTCCTTCTTGTATTTATTTGAAATTTCTCAGAATATATATATATATATATATGTGTGTGTATATGTGTGTGTGTATATGTATATATATGTGTGTGTGTGTATATGTATATATATATGTGTGTGTGTATATGTATAT
>JAPDSC010056941.1:0-11455 GCA_026290005.1 Latrodectus geometricus | reverse complement strand
TATATATATATGTGTGTGTGTATATGTATATATATATGTGTGTGTGTGTGTATATGTATATATATGTGTGTGTGTATATGTATATATGTATGTGTATATGTATATGTATGTATGTATATATATATGTATATACATATATATATATATGTATATATATATATATATATATATATATATATATATATATATATATAATAGCTTTTATTACTTTTTAGATCTTTTAAGGAGCTGATTGGTGATTTGAGAGAATTACTGGATAAACAATATGAATATGACGATTCAAGTTATGGGTAAGAAAAATTAAAATGTTTAAAAAAATTCTGAGAAAACGACTCAAATGAAAAAATGCAAAAATGCTAGTTTTATTATGGATTAATATTTTAAATATATTTATAGTTCTTATTCTTTATTCACACACAAAAGAGACACACTTAAAAATAAAATCTTTTAAAATTCCGGTATATTAAAAATGTCAGAAATTCTTCTCTGTGTTAATTTAAATAAAATGATGTAATAAAAGAACAATTTTTAATCAGATTGAAATATTTCACAAAATTTGATTGGAATAAACATATTAAATTCATAATTAAAAATGCGTTTAATCGTTAATTTTTATTTGAATTTAGTTTGGTTTTAATTCATTAAAGCTTCAGGTATTTACATCACAAGCTATAGAAATCAATGGCTAAAAAAACTTTGTTCAAGCTTGTATTTGTATTTTAATTTAATATAATTCTCCAAATTTCTAAAACAAATTGATAATTTTGAATCAAATAGGAAATCAATTCAACAAAGCAACTTTATTATAGGAAAAAATATTTGTGGTTTTGAAGTGAAATAAGTTACAATAAATCATTTTGAAAAAATTTAGAAAAACAATTATTCATTTTTTAATTTCTTTCAAATTGTTGTCGGCATTTAGAAAAAAATTGTCAGTTATTCATCATGTTGTGTGTTGTAACGATCATCAGGGTGGGAGGTCCAAGTTCGATACCAGCTAATCTTGAACAGCTGGAGATATGTTTTACTCTTCTGTTGTCAGAAGTTTCCGTGTTTAACCCTTTGCGATTTATGATTATTCTCGCTTTCAGTGAAAAGTCCTTCTGGAATCTATATATACGGTTCAAATACCTCAAAATGTACTTCGGTGGTTAAGATAATAATCTTAATACTTATCTAAACAGAGATATACCTACACAAGAGATAGGTCGGAATTGTATCCTTTGTTCAAAAGTTTAGGTTACTGAGCATCTAAACATTAGTATCAAAACTTCTTCACACAAATAAATTAAAGATGTGTGTTGTTATTATGACACTTGGCGTAGACAAGCCCGCCCGTCTGGGACTAGGTGAAGTCAGAAAAAGCGTCTTCCGTTTTTGAATAGAATACCTTCATACGAAGGTGAAAGTACGACTTTAGTTCGTAGATGGCAGCACCATCTGATTCTTCCAATTTAGAGATTGAAGCCAGAGAAGACCCATAGCCTGGCTCCAACTACCTCCAGAAATATTAATTTGCAATAGGAAATGGAAGGCATTGCGGCCAGACTTATTTTACGTGCCCCAGTTGTCATTAGTGAACACGACGGATATTCAGCTAAGCAGGGATTCGAACTTACTACCTTCGAGAACGAGATCTATCGAGAACGACACCCTAACCAACAAGCCCACATCGGAAAGTTAAAGATCTAAATTGTTTGATGCTTCGAAAATATTTGAAACTGTCAGGAAATTTCCCTTTTCAAGATAAAAAGAAACGTGAATATTTGTTGAAAATTAAAAACAGTGAAGTTTAAGATTCGTAAAGTAATTGTATATATTAAATCACTAAAAATTAATTATTCGTATTATTTAAAAGAAAATAAATTGAATGATTGTTTTATGGTTTGTCAGTTTGATAAAAATTTGAAACTTTATTTGAAAGTATTCTGAAAAAATCAAATAGACAAGGAACATATTGACCGGATATATTTTTAGAATCCTATTATATAAGAATATTTTTCTTCAATCTTTAATTAAAAAACTATTTCTGTTAAAAACATCTAAACAAATCTATAGACTGTAAAGAAAACCTAATTATCTAATGTAGAATCTAAAAAGAAGCAAAATTTAATTACTTGGGTGTATAAAAGCCTTATAATGGCTTAAAAATTAAGGTTACCGTAGCGTAAATATAACGTTGAAATTTCCCATGACTGACTGTAATTTCAAAGTTAGAATTCCAAGAAAATGACTCCTTTAAGCAGAATTTAAAAAATGTTTCTTTTAATACAAAACAATTCTTCTAACAGCCTAATATCATCCAATACTATATATATATATATATATATATATATATATATATATATATATATATATATATAATATACAAACTTCTTACTTTAAATAGTTTAGTATCGGATAAAATATGTATTTCTTAATAAAATGATATCTATTTTTTTAAAAAAATAAGTTTGTAAATTAAATGATTTAATAAAGAATTATATTATTTATAAATTCTTATACTGAAAATCAAAGTATGTAATTATAACTGTTTTTAAAATAATTTAAATCACTTTTTTGTTAAAATATTAATTTTATTTTAAAAATTATAAAATTATTAAAAATAATTGTATAAAAATATTTAATATCTTAAATATTGTAATCTAATAAAATTGTGATTTTTAAGATATTTAATGGAAAATATTAATTACTAAAAATGTTTTAAGTTCTAAGAATATTTTTTAAATACTTTCATACTGCAGTATGTGAAATTCAAATAATACTAAAGTTCCAATTAATTTTAAAATGTCTTTTTTTCTTTTCCGTCATATATAACAAACGTTATGTTTTGAGCTTCACTTATTTGTATGATACATTCATACAGCAGTTTTATTTATTAATAAATAACTATTTCTTTGAATTTTTATATAATTAATTTTATTTAAGATAAGATATTTTCTTGTCGTTCTTTTTTGAAATTCCCTTCTATTAAAAAAATCCCACATACGGCTAGATAAAAAATACTGAAAATTTCTTTAAAAAAATATTATTGATTTGTAAAAATTAAATGGGAATTTTTTAAAAAAAATCTTTAAAAAAAGTAATCAGCTTTAAAAATTAAGATAACACTTTATTAGGTGTACTTTTTTTAATAAAACAAAAATTATGTTTTTAGATTTGTACTCCTGAAAGAAGTTTCCAGTTGAAAACTTTAGAACTTATATTATAAATATTTCCAAATCAACAGTTTCGAAAAAGCTAAATTGCTGAAGCTAGTAACATGTTAAAATAAATAGAAAAACAACGATATAAAAATATTATAAATTGCTTCGAAAATAAATCACTGTCAAATAATAAACAAAATAATATTGGAAAATTGTCTGTTGGAGAACTATTTTATTTTTAGACGACAAAAGCTTTATTTTATTTCTTCTATCGGTACAAATTTGGGAGAAAATTTATGTTGCTAAAAATCATTACTCGAAAAGAACTATTATTTTTTGGTATTTCATGAAGCTCGTCAAAATAATAGATTTGATTCTGACTAGTGTGGATTATAACTGCACTAGGGAAAAATAAATCAACAGGTGGCTGTTAGTGTGTAAGCAACATAAATTAAGTGAGAATCTAATATGTTGAATAAAGCGAAATATTTCATTTTCAAATATTGATGTTTAACGAGCCACCACCTTTCTTTTCTCTACTATTTTTTATTTTGGCCAATTAATAGTTAAGTGAAATTGTTGTCTTATCTTGAATAAAAATTATATATAGGATATAAAAGAAAATATTATAAAGTTTCTTTACAGAAATGCTTGAGATAAAAATTTAAATTAAGATACCTGCTTGAAAGCCCAGAAATAATTTCCAGTCATTTTAGTTTTCATTTTCCGTTCACTCTGTCAAGTGGTTAGCGTTCCTGACTACGGATGGAGAGGACCTGGGTTCGAATCCCGACTCGGGCATGGATGTGCTTTCTCTTCCTTTGTGTTTCTTATCCTTTCCTGAGTGGATGAATAAATGTGGCCCGCGCGTGCTCCTATTAACGGGTTTGCGGTGGTGTGACGTGGGTAATACTCCGTGACTTGATTCACAGGTACCCACCAGCTAACGATAAATGAGTAGCAGTTTCCGGCCTTGTTGTGGTGAAGGGTTCTTACCAAAGTGCCGGCCGTTAGAAAAAAAAATCTCATTAAAATTTAACTTTTGGCGCAGCTTGTCCTTTTTGGATCTTGCGCCACAAAACCCAACCAACCAGAAGTTTGAAAAAAAAAAAAAACTAAGAAAATATTTGGAACCATGAATACAATCCATAGCATATTTGTAGCTTTTCATAGTGAGTAATCTGTATTAATGTAACGCAAAGGAATTTAAAATTCACTTTTAGAAAATTACCAAGTTCCCACCCCGATAAACAGGTATGCAGCAAACCAAAAACACAAAATTCTTCATACATTCAGAAGACTTATGTTTTAACCATTGCATTGTTCAGCATTGACAATGATTAAACTTTAAATCTTGTTTAAGGAGCTAAAGAGTCCTACATGGTGAACCGAATTCCCAACAAGTGTGCAATACTTGTATTTCAAAATAATTTATAACAGGTTAAATATAATATCAAATCCTGGATATGGTTATAACGGATTTTCATGGAGGAAATTCTCCCTATAGAATTTTTTTATATTATCTAAGAGTCTGATTAATACCATTTAATTCATGGATGTTTAACTTAAACAGTTGCAAAAGCAGTTAGATACTTTTAATACTCCATGTCATTTAGTACTATGGAAGATACTCTAGCGGGTCTTTTCAGGTTTCACTCAAAAAATGTCAACGTCTCACGTTTCATGAGTTGTCATGTTAGAGCACTCACTTTCCAGCAGGGACATAAGATCTTCCCTGAGTATCATTCGTGGGTAGCTGCCTGGATGACACCGGCTCATATTTTAGTTTGCTTGGATAGTAAAAAGAACAAGATCCTTCAGGATCCCTTATTGATTTTAGACATTTTGTATATTTTGGTATTTTTGGAGATGTCTATCTTTGCTAGACAACCTGGGATTAGTAACAGCAGCAACAAATCCAATAATGCAAACAAGTACAATAAAACATATCCAATAATGCAAAATCTTGTTCGAATATTATTTAATTTTTATTATCCTACGCCATGTTGGCCAAATTTGGCATGACTGCCATTAATCTGTAATGGGCAGCCCAATAGAATTCTGATAGACAAACAAAGTGAGAAAATGTTTTAGCAGAGTTGACTGCTGCTACGTCACTAACTCCAGAACAAGTGATCAAGTGATCTTTAGACAAGTCGAAGGAACTGCACAGTGGGCAAGTCAGGTGTTTGCCAAACAAAGTCTGTAAATATTTTAAAAGGTAGTTATGTCCTGTTTTTATTCTAAAGTTGGCAACACCAATAGCTCTAGGCAGGTCACGAAGGATGGGATTTTCCATCAAGTCACTTCAACTCTTTCCTTCCTCAAAATCCCTCTAAGATGCACTTTATATGTAACATCGATGATTCTTTAACTGTGATAAGGTTAAAGAATCATCGATGTTACATTTAAAGTGCATGTTACATTTAGAAGCAAGTGGATCAGGCCAGGGAAGTTGGAGACATTCTTGGCAGGGAGTCTGCAGTTTCATTTCCTGTGATTCTACAGTGACTCGGGATCCACTGCAGGAGAACATTTCGTCTCCTATTCATCAAACCATCAATTGAAAGTTGGTAGCTATGGATCAATTACTAGTTGGAAGCCAGAAATGATATCCAATCATTTAAGTTTTCATCTATTAAGCAAATATTTGGCACCATGAATGTTGTCCATAGGATCTTTGTAGCTTTTCATAGAAAGTTATCTGTATTCATGTAACGCAAAGGAATTTGAAAATCACTTGTGGAAAATTTCCAAGCTCTCACACCAATAGACGGGTATGCAGTACGCTAACCTAAACACGTTTCACACACAAACATTTGCTTTTAAGTGAATTGAATCCTCAGTGTGAAACGTGTGATGAACCATATTCAATAAATCATATTTTAATTTCATGCATAGATTTTAACAAGGAACATCTACATTTTTTTAAAAGTGATTTTTTAAGTTTATTTGATTTGTTGGGGAAACCCCCCCCCCCACAGAAACCTATTTGCCTTTTTAAGTGCAATAGGTTTTTTAAACTTTATTTAAAAAATATTTTATATTTGTATAAATATATTTAAATATTTACTTTTTATTAAGTTTTATATACAGATTGATTTTAATAATAATTTATACAAAAAGTTTTTGTTTTTTAGAGAATTTTAAAGTTGTTTGGATTAAAAAAAATTTAAATAAAAAACCAAATAAATAGATTAATTAATTAATACAATACAAAATAAAATACTGTCTCGGCGCAGCTTGTCCATTTTTGGACCTTGCGCCATAAAACCAACCCAACCAACCAACCAGCAGTACGCTAACAACTAGACAGGATTAACGGCTACGGGTTTAATTTTGTAGTAAATGTACAACGAATAATTCTATCCATTGTTAAGTATAAATCCAAAATTTATGCTCAAATGCTCTAGTTAAGTCGTGAAATGTATTTTTTAATTCCTAAGAACATTTATTTTCCATACGTTCATTATGTAAGTACCAAGGCTATCAATTTTTTTACACAAATAAGTTTTAAATTAAATTGAATGTATTCAAATCTGTAAAACTCTGAAATTGTTGGAGTTTCATATGCATAATCTTCTACGGGTGTAATTTTCATTTCATTTCAAAATAGCGTAGATTCCCAACTATGGGGAAGATTTCATTTATATTAAAGGAATTTAATTGATTAATGTAAAAAGTATCTAAAGACTATTGTCAGTGCAAATAAATGCCTTTTACTTTTGATAAAAAAAATTAGGGATGTGTATTTAACCATAAACAATATTCTTAATTCATTAAAACGTTATTGTATCAACTTATTTAGCATTCTCTTTATGAAATCTGACAAACATTGCAAATATTCTCAAATCTTTGAAATTATCTTCAATTTCTAATACAAAATTCTAATAGATGATTAGATTATTTCATTGATCAATAGAAGATTTGATAATCGAATTGATGGTTAGATAATTCCACGGATTATTTCTATGTCAAAGTTGAATATGTCCCTTTATTACAATGCAGATGTCTCACAAAGTGTTAATAGAATGAAATTAAAAAATATTAGTTTAAAATCACATCAAATTAATAAATTTATAATCGTAAGAAGGTTTAAAAAATAAATCCAGTCTGCAATTCGGAATAATTCGATTTGTAAATGATTGAGAAAGAACTTTAAATGTATTTAACAAAGCAAAAGTTGAATAGGGACTAATATATTTAAAGAATTTAGTTAATTTTTAATATTAATGCAAACATTTTGAGAATTATTTTCTGTTTTTAAATTGTGGTGTAATTAAATTTAGCACAATTTTCTAAAATGGAATTTTCGATAAGTTTATCTTCTCAAGTTTTAATTTTTATTAGTTTGATTTTATAAATTGTGTAATTATATATAAAAGTATTTTTTAAAGACATCATTTTGACTCTTCCTTATAATAATTGTTTATAGGAATACTTAAATATTAATTTAAAACTAAACACGGAACACCAAGTTTAAGACACATCACTTAATAATATAGCTAAACATATAATTTCGAGTGCAGAATATTTAGAGAATATTAATCTTTTGGAACATGTTGCTTGTGTTTCGCGCGTTTAGAATTTCAAGTAGCTTAATTTAATTGTGTTGTTAAATAAATGTATTGTTAAAATAAATGTATTGTTAAAATAACATGATATGAAGTTTTGTCTAAAATTTTGTGGTTTGGTGTTTTTTCCCAACCAAGTACTCCTCAGAAAGAACAAGAGAAGAACGAATTTGAAGATCTTACGCTAGAAGATTTAACCGTCATTACGACTCTTGGTGTAGGTGGATTTGGAAGAGTAGATTTGGTAAGAAATAACAATAATTTTTATTATATTTATTATTCATTGCTGCGAATCTTCTATAATTTATACAAAAAGTAATGAATTATTCTTAATATCTATTTTCTTTTAATTGTTCCTCTTTGGCTTGTAATTTTCAAACAAGTGGTGACTTTGAAATTCGAGAGCTGAAGCTAATAGAACGGAATGAATAATAAAAAATTTAATAGATCTCAAAATAATCACCTCCGGCATCACTCACTTTTGCATTCGGTAGTACAAATATTGGAAACACGCTTCGTTGTTCTTGTAATGCTTCGAAGTTGACCGGTTACGTTTTTATTTTTATGTTCTCTATATCCTGAAATCAATACTCTTACAGAGCAATCTTAAGTTTCAAGAACAAGTAAAATTCAGAAGGAGATAAATCAGGAAAATACGGGGGATTATTAACTTCTACAATGTCATGTTTTGTTAAAAAAGCGCTGCACATTGAGAGCATAGTGGAGCATCACGTTGGTTTGCAGTAGGGAACAGCTGCCTTTATCTATATTCTATCGCACATTGTGTACTCGTTACATCGTGCTGTTTTACATAGATTTTAACCAACCTATGTAAAACAGCTTCGTTGCTGTTGTTGTTACTAATGAATCTAGGCGAAGACAATCCCGCCCGTCAGGGACTGGGCAAATAAAGTCAGGAAGAGCGTCTTCCGTTTTTGAACAGAGCACACCCATACGGGGATACTGCTAAAGTACGACTTTGACTCATAGAGGGCAGCACCATCCAAGTCTTCCATTTTAGAGAAGCAATTTCTTTGTCGCATGGCTGACATCTGATCTCATCTGATCTATGAAATGCTGCTTTAAAAATTCAAATATTTTCTTAGGTATTTGCTTTGAAGTTGTCAGAAGATTTTGGCAGGTAAACAAAGTCACTACACACAGGATTGTTTCTCCATTTTATTTGTTGCATTGAAGTATTTTCGTTTCAGGATTTTATGTATGAGAGCAATTTCAAAACTTAACTTTCAATTTCTTAGTTGACAGAAAAAAAAATTTATATCAGAATATTAGAAACAAGTATAGTATTTAATGTATAATTCATTAGCTATTGATTGCATTTAGTGAAATGAATGTTTGGTTTGATGGAAGTCATGCCTTTCGCAGCTTTCTTTACGATCACAAACATAACCTTGAAAGATTTGCCTATTTAGAGCAATTCTTCAGAATTTTATGACTATCCCCCAAACAAAAAAACTCTTAAATATTTCTCAAACCTTGTTTTTTTTAATTCAAAATATTAAAATCACTTTTTGATAGCTCTAAATATTTGTATGGGCATAATTGAGAAAACCATTGAAAGTGAGTGAACTTCAATCTGTATTTTTCATTTATAAATTTGAAAATTATAAATAATAGTGTTTTTTAATTGACTATGTTGGAATAAGTAGCGTTTAAATTAGTTTTATTGAAATAAACAATATGATTTAATATTTAAAAAATTATTTTGCCTGTTAAAGTAATATCTTGATATTTATTTTTGTGAAAATGTGAAAAAATTATTAATTAGTTAAAACTTGGCTTGATTAGGTGCAATTAAAAGAAATCCAGATCAAACATTTGCACTCAAATGTTTGACGAAAGAACCAATAGTTAGCAGGAACAACAGCACCATGTTTCAAATGAGAAGCTAGTGATTATGTGGGAATAAATACCCAAGTTTAAATAAGTTTTACTGAAGTAATGAATATAATTAAAATATTATTTTGCCTGTTAAATTCATATTTTGATAACTAATTTTGTGGAAATGTGAAGAAATAATTCATTAATTAAAACTTGTCTTGATAAGGTGCAATTAAAAAAGAATCCAGACCAAACATTTGCACTCAAATGTCTGAAGAAAGAACAAATAGTTAGCATGGAACAACAGCACCATGTTTTAAATGAGAAGGAAGTGATGATGTCTTGTAGGCATAGCTTCATCTGCAGGTATGAAATTTATTATATAAAATTATTTACTTGTTTAACAGTGGTGTAAGTTGAGTTTATATTGAAAAAATGCAATTATTTTATCGTTAAGTAAATGGATGTAGCATTTATTTTCCGTAATGGCATTCATTTTGGTTGTTTTATAAGTTAAGTGAAATTATTATAAGACATTAAATTAAATAAATATTAGATATTTGTTACACCTTCTTGAAAATATCAATAAATTTCCAATATAATTTCTCCATTAAATTATTTGTTTTATCGCACAAAAATTTAATTTTCATAAAATATTAACTACGCTCTAAAATTTTAGTCATTACCAGAAATTTGTTTCAAATTTTAGGATTGAATGCTGTTGTTTAAAAATGAGTAACTTTACTTTATTAAACAGAGCAAAAACAAAATAAAATAAAGATAATATCAATCAATATACAGTTATTACAATAGGGCACGGAGGAGTAAATTTTAGCGACTTTATCGTCATCTCCGGAAGAGAGAATTTGAAGCGCTTTTTCACGCATGCTCATCACTCTTTTGATTTAGTTTTTTCATTGGTCGCTAATTAGTTTCACTTTAAAATAGCAGAATAATTTTTGCTATGGCAACGGCGTTTTTGAAAACGCGCCAATCAGGTAACCCAAAGCATATTTTAACCGAAACTGTGAAATAGATGGATTTAAATGAAAGTAAATTGTATTGTGAAGAAAATAGAGTGAAAAATAATAATCATTATTTAATCCTAAGAATTTTCCTCCTTACTTAATCCTAAGAAAAATTTATGCTTACTAGGATAAGATTACTATGCTTAATATTGCTTTAAGAAGAGATTATCAAAAACATGTATACCATATGCATGAAAATTTCTTCTTATTTTGAAATTAACTTACAAAATACACTGTAATATATCTCATATTATTATGTGTATTGCATTATAAATCTGTATTTTAACAGCATAATTTAATCTTAGCCCGAATTTAATTTGATGGACAAAACTAAACTAGTACTTAATTTTAAGAGAAATGATACAATACAGGTATAGCATTTTTTAAACTAAATAGGAAATTTATGAATAAAAAAAAGGAAATTTTAGGAAATATTCAAATATATGAAACATTTATGCATTTATGTACACATTTATAATGCATTAAATTATTATTGGAAAATAATATTTTATACTAGTAACTTTACCAAATATTGGTTTCCAATAATATTTAGTCGTAAACTAGATCCTTGAGTGTATGTTGGAGAAAATTTATCTCCTTTTGTATGAAATTAATGCAGTTTTCTTATTATTTAAGTTTTTAAGTTTCTTTCGATAAAAACCGGCTTATTTCCGAATTTAACAATTAATTTTTTTGTTATGGATGAGATTACGTAGGTAATGTGATTTTATTACAATATTGTACACTCTTAAAATATTAAGTTCATATCTAGTCAAGCGGATTGAATTTCTATTCCTAAAACGCAACCCAGTTTCCATTTTTTTACTTCCTAAAACTCAAATAAATTCCATTTTTTTACTTACTA
>JAPDSC010056937.1:0-31157 GCA_026290005.1 Latrodectus geometricus | reverse complement strand
GGGGAAAAAAAAGAATTTAATAAAACGCTTCACTAAACTAAATAAGGTGAAAAGGAAATCGATTGGGTAATGGAGGTGGGTGGACTCGGGAGTTGGCACACTCGTGCTAAAGAGGACGTCGTCACCACCCCCACCCCCTCACAGCAGAGTGAAGCGTCGGTTGCCATGGAAACGCCAGCTCAAGCAGTATCAGTATCATCTGTATCTCTCGGTAACCTAGGTTTCAGCGTTGTTGTGCGGGGGTGTAGGGAAGGATTGGTGAGGGCGTTGGGATGGATCTTCCTCGTCCCTCATCACTTGCGCATTTGTGAATAAAGAACATCGCGAATGGCGTGAAATGCTTTTTTTCTTTCGTTGAGGGATGAAAAGCGTAACAGTTATCCAGACAGAAAGAATAATAATTATCCCTTTTTTTATTAAAGCCTGCGCTTTAATTTAACAAACAGGCCAGACATTTCATCTAGGGCAGTTCATACAGGCATGGAAAAGGTTATTTATTAGATTTTGAATTTTATATTATGATTATAAGCATATTTGAAAGATTGAAATGTAAGTCTTTAGAGTCATCGAAAAAATCTCTACTTTCCACAATTTTCTCTTTTAAGAATAAAAAATAATAATTAAATGAAGCCAGAATCATCAGAATATTAGGTAAAAACATTTGAATATGAAAATAAATATTTGATTTCTGAAATAATATATACTATATTTATATACAATTTTGCATTTGATATTTTATCATTTTATATTAGATTATGTAAAAACAAAAAATATTAAAAATAAAATACTTTAGTTAGTAAAAGTTATAGTTAACACTAAAATAAATGAAAAATAATACTTGAAAAAAAAATTTGCCGGAACTCAAAACAACGACTAAAATGAAACAGGTAAAATATCTGCACATCAATTATCCACAGTTATTTTATTATATAGCACACTAATCAATCAATCAATCAAACATACAAATATCACAATAACAAATTTCTTTCTTAACCTTCATTTCAAATTTTTAAACATTTTTAAGCATAAAAACTCTTTTTTAAACGTTTATCCCCAAACTGCATAGTTAGGGTATTCTAATTTATAGCTCATAGGTTCGAATCCAACTTCATATGAGCGGAACTAGTTTTATGTGCTAAAAAAACAACCAAAAAACGACAGGTAAATTTTTATCACTAACATCGGTAAGCAAAAGAAAGCCATTAGCGCAATTTTTGTTATTCAAGTTCATTAATATATTTTGCGCGAAAATTGTTGAAGTCATGATTACGCGAATAGGAAAATTTTTAAATTTAGAATATAAAATTTTGAAATTTTATTGAAATTTCCAAAATTTTGATACTTGAAAAATCTTTGTTTTATTTTCATTCACTTAATTTTTTATATATTTACTTAATTTTTTATTTATTATTTTATTTTTTCTATTTTTGTAAAATTTCATTTTACATTAGTGTGGATTTATTTTATTTAAATATTGTTTAAAATTTGTTATATAGAGTCAGCGATTTTAAAATTTTGGACGCACACATAGAAAAAGAAATATTTAGAAGTTGTTTACTTATCCATACTCACTACGTGAAATAGTATATGATAACAATTTTGAATACAAAATAATATAATATGTGCTACAAAAACAGTATCATGTTTATTGAGGGATTAATTACAATTATAAGAATACTTTTAATTATATATTTCAGTTTGATGTTTTTGGATAATTTTAATTTGTATTTGGTCGTAAAAATAATAATGTTACTCTCATATCGTCTTCTCCATTTAATTTTTTTTTTTTTTTAATTTTTATTTTTTTCCTGATTAATACTGAAAATCGAATTCAAACAAAAAAAGGTTAGAAAATTGTAATTTAAGAACACTTGAAATGTCTTCACGTGGGGCAAATATTTCACTTTATGAACGGTCACAGTTATCGAAGATATGAATAGTTTTTAACTGTAAAAAATGGCAATTAACAGTAAAAAGTTTTCTTTTACATATCTTTCTTTGATTTAAACAAATTTAACTCGTAATAAAAAAGCTTTATAATTTTTACTATAGACGTTTTTAAAATTTGGCGGCACACTTTAAGAATTAGGCGGCACACAAAATTGTCACGGTAATAACAATGATTGGTAATAACGAGGCCGCCTACTCTATCCAGTGGTAAGCGTGCCTGCTTGCGGATAGGGAGGTCTGGGTTCGAATCCCGGTTCGGGCATGGATGTTTTTTCTCTTTCTTTCTCTCTCTTGTCTTTGTCCTTTCCTTATATGAATGAAGTATGAATGGCTGCCTACCCTATAAACGGGTACCTATGGCATGTGTGTTTCTTCAAAAAAAAAAAATCGTCTTCAATGTGAGCTACAAATATATTAAGCACAGAGCTCTAAAAATCATAAACTAACCTAACCTAATCACCGAGGAAAACCTAATGATATTAAAACCTACAACAAATTTTATCAGTACTCAATCTCTGAATATAATAATTAACCCTTTTTAAACTATTCATTTGGCTTCAAGTGCCTTTACTTCTTAAATTTTTCTTTTATTAGAAAGTAAAGGGAAAATTGTAAGAAGGTGAATAAAAGAATTTCTAGAAACAACTCGAAAAACTTAAAAAAGTATATTCAAATGCGAACTGAGACTAGATCCTCGTCAAAGATACAAAATTCCCTTTTCATTTCCCTTAATTCTAGCGAATCCGGCGGCATTTTTATCTACATACTTGTGTCGCTGCTTCCGGGAAAGATGAATATTCCCTCTTCCCTCGGAGAAATTCCCCACTTCAGAAGGAACAATGATACATTATAATGAGATTCATGACCACTCAGATAATTAAGAATCCAGTTTAACGAAAAGAGAAGAACTAGTTTGGAAATGCAACGAGTTCGCATTTTCCCTCGATATGCATACTCAGGAGGGGAAAAAAATCCCTTTTTTATAACCGAAGATGCTTTCAGCTCTATTTCGCCACAAAGACCACAATTATTTACTTTGTCGTCTCGCGCATCTGATTTGCATATAATGAAAGACGGCAAAAAAAACAGTGATGCAGATTTTTGAAGAAAAAGTATTTCTTTGTGAATCCTATTATTTTTTATTTCTTTCATTTCCAAATATTAACAAGAAAGGAGGAAATTAGCAGGTACAAGAAGTAATATTATTCAAATAACTCTTGGGACTTATTTCAAAATTCAATACAGAACAATCGTTATTTGTTCTGTTCGCATTTCAATGGAAAAAGTGAAATTCAATCTTTTATAAATCTATTAAAACAATAAAATAATGACATTAACTTTTTTAAATATTTTATGTATTTTTAATAATATATAAGTATTTTTATATATTTTACGCTTGACTTTATTTAATAATGTACTTAGCTTTGTTATGTATCATAATTACATAAAACTCAGTTTCCAAAAACAGAATATAATTCGAATAACTCAATCGATAAAGCTCAGACATAAGATAAAAAAAAAATTGGAAAAACCGATCGGTATTCATGTGTGATTTCTTGTTGATTCGAGCTACCAACATTTGAATGGAATATTGGTTAATTTTATACCTGATGAAAATATGTGAAAAGATGGTATTAAGAAAAATTTATAACTCTATAGCCTCAAAATTATATGGAATCACTCACCTATTAATAAAGATTTATCAATTATAAAAACTGAATTTATGCTTTGGCGATCAAAAGTAGCTTTTGGCCGCTAAATTCTATTCTGACATCAAGATTCGGACTCGACTGATTTTTTGTGAAGTTTTCAGTTTTAATCAGCTAGCTCTTAGATTTGTATAACGTTATGGTCTTCAGAGTGGAAGATACAGAATTGGATCCCAGTTACAATTGAGAAATAGGGGCTTTTTGTTTGGGTGAGTGCTGGAGAGTTTTCTGTTTTCATCTTTGTAAGTATATGGCCCACCATGTATGAAAAGTCACCTTGGAAAACAATATTCAGATAATATACAAACGCATTATTATATATTCCTTTCAAGTATCAAGATATCTGTTATATGATACCATATTTATAACGTGATCCAGAGGTAGAAATCTGCTCTTCGTACTTGAAGTCCATGGGTTCAATCCAATCACTATTAAATAATGGAAATGAATTTTACTTTTTGCTTTCTCCATGCATTTCTGTCGAAGTGTATGCTTGAGAGTTTTCTCCTTTGAGACAAGTAAATATGATCCACTACCTATGAAAAGTTTCCCGGAAGTATAGATGTTTAAAACTTCTTTCAAATTCCATATATTATACTGTCACTACCCGGTAACAAAATAATAAACGATTCTGTTTGTGATTACAGTGTAACGATACAATGTTTGAAATAAAGTGTTCAGGTTCGATTCCGGTCATACTCAACAATGTTATGGAACGGAAGTTAATTATTTGTATACAATTCTTTGATATTTTTCTATATTTTTTCCCTTCCGATCTATGAATATAGTCCATATTTATGAAAATGTTCTCCAGAGAAAAGCAATATGCGAAGGAAAGAGTTACAACTATTTCCGGCAGTAAAAAACTATATTTGAATAAACCAAGTTAAATTGAGAGAAAACTGGAAAAATATTTTAGTATTTTTCTATTATCAGATCTAGATTGTAGCCAAATCTAAAATTGCCGACAATTCATATGAAATCGCAATTTTTCTTTCCTGAGTTACATGTTTCTAAGTTAATTTCAATGGAAATTTTATCAAGTGTGTATAAAAATCTTTAATATTTTGTCAATATTCTGAATCCAGGGTAAATTACGGAAAAGTATCGAAATTGTAGAATTACAAAACAATGTTGAAAAGACACACAAATTCGGCCTTGCTAACAAGGTTTATAATACTGTGTTAAGTTAATATTACATTTATTATAATTATTTAAAATATAGGCACTTTTCATAAATTTATTTATTTTATTATTGAGGTAGGGATCACAGTAACTCTAATGCAGTAAATCTCAAGCCCCCCCCCCTTTTTGTCGCGGCATAATTTGAACGATTTCAAAAATTGGTGGCACACAAAGAAAAAGATAAATTTAGAAGTTGTTACTTATCTGTAATGCACTGTGTAAAATAGTTTATAATATTAATAATTATGAATGTAAAATAATATAATATGTAATATTAAAACAACATAAACTAAGGGATTAATTAAAATTATAAAGCTACTTTTAATGAAAAATTTGAGTTTCATGATTTTGATATTTTAATAAAAAATATGATATTTTAATGTAAAAAGCTTTCTTTCTCAGTTTTTCTTTGATTTAAATAAACATTACTCGCAATAAAAAAAAGCATAATAATTTTTACTACATACATTTTTAAAATTTGGTGTCACACTTTAAGAATTAGGTGCTATGCTTAAATGCAACGGCACAGTAGTTAAGAATACATCGTGCCCCGGATATTAATAATTATTCCTTCATTTCAAAAGAATTAAATCTTAATAATTTTAATTTAAAAAATCTTTTTTTACTTTTCTTTTGATCTATTATTTAATTCTTCTTATTTAGAAGAAACATTTGAAAGCATAACATTGTCCTGCATGAAAAAATAAGAAAAAAATTATTTCGAAGTGGTATCAATCTAAAAAATTGAATTTAATAAAATAGATTACAAAATCTCAAGCGTAATATCAAATCAATTTTATTCGGACGTAGAGAATTCTAACAAACATAAAACGAAATTTCGACTGTTGAAGCGCTAAATCTCCATTCCAGAAACGCATTAAATTTCGATTTCTCTGCGAATTTTTTACTAAAGAAAACGTAAAACAAAATTAGAATTTTAAGTAAATCGAAAAATAGAAAAAATGAAATTCATTCCTTTTTTTACTTCCCTTTTCCTTTCGATATTCAAATTCCGTAACTTAGTCATTTTGTATTGAAATTTGATTTATTTTTCTTTTCCCCGAGGCAAAAGGAACTCCTTTCGCGCAATTTGAAATTCTTATTTTGTTCGATATAGAAAAAAGAAGAAAAAAAAAAATTGTTCGTTAGTAAAGGAAAAAAAAAAAGATTAAATATTCAATCTGATTTCTTTTGTATTCTTGTGTAAAAAAATGTCTGATGTACTAAAATGGGGTAGAAAGCACAAAATCATTAATTTTTTTTTCTTTCTTAAATATCTAATAAATTGAATGATTTGATTGAAGTATTTTAAATAATATTCTAAATCTAATAAAAACGTTTCGTTACATTTGTTTCTTAATCATAATTGCTCCATTGATAAACTTATATTCACGGTATGTATGTAACTTAATAATAAACATAAAATTTTAGTAATCGCCAGGGGATGTTAATATAAAACATAATATATTTTTTGCAATCTCATTTTAAACTCAAATTAAAATGGCGGCTTAGTTTTTGCCATTATATCATACATGTTTATATCAAAATTATTTTATAATATATTTATATTATTTAAATACAGTCAGTAATTCATAAATTAATATTTGATAAATTTTTTTTAATGCCGAAATATAGAGAAGCAAATATTGTAACATTAATTTCAAGATAATTTACTTATCAATGATAAAAATTAATTTATCGTATTAACAAAAAATTATGATAAATAAGTAATTTATTGTTAATATCAACATACCATAATATTAAATTATCACTGCGATACTAAACTGATAATTAACATATGAAAATATTATCTGCACTTTTATTTTTTAATTCTGATTACTGTTATTACTATAAATTTTGTTAATATACTTTGGTTAGTTTGTAAAAAATTATTACCGATTTCAGCTAAACTTTAAAATTGAAAAATATGAAATTCAATGCTTGTAGATCATAAACGTGCACATAAAAAAAAACAAGCAAAATTTTGGGTTCGATGAAGAATCGGGTACCCTTTGGTTTGGCGAAAAAATTGGCGATAAAATTTCTGGTAACCCTGGTATTTTATTTCAGATAAGCTTTTGTGTAGCGGCAGCGGCCATTTTGTTATTTAAAAAAAAAGGGGGGGGGTACTTATATGTAAACTTTTACCAAAATTTTTAAGTAAATATTAAAAAAAAAAATAATAATCTTTTTTCCTACAAAAAACAATAAAATCCTCTTTTGATATAATTTACTTTTTACGAGAAGTTTCGACCATTACATTTCCTTGCAATTATTTTGGATGTTTCTTGCTAGTATTAAAAGAAATAAATTTACTTTAATATGTTTTTTTATACTTTACTATTAGCAATAAAGAATGCTTAATTTTACACAGTGTTTTGACGTATTATTAAATTTCAACGTCTCAAGCAATGCACCTTACTAAGTAGATTTAGGTTTTTACAGACAAATATCGCCAACTGACTGTTGAATAAATTAGGGACCAGAAATATAATGCTGAGTAATACCCTTTATTGATTGGTGAAATACTCTGATTAAATTTCTGTTCTTTTTAAAATATATATGACACTATAATTTTTAAATCATCGGTGAATTCCTAGACACAGGAAAATGGTTGGCTTGATTTTGATACTTTATCGCCATGGCAAGAATTGATTGTAATTCGAAAAATATCATAGTTGAGGAGTTTACAAGTTGCATTTATATTGTTAAACAGACCCAGTTCAAGAAATATTATTTTTGAAAATTCAGATAAATTAAACTATTAGCTTATTGTTTGATAAAGTTCGCTTTTTTGTAAAAAAAAATAATTTTACTATGATACTTTTTGATTTCGATAAAAAATATATATATGACACTATAATATTAAATACATAACTAATGACACTATAAAATGATAAAAATGGTACATTCCTATTTTACTGATATTTTGATGATGGTACACAAAATAAAGATAAAAAAAATACAGCAAAAAATTTCATTTTGGTGACTTAAAAAAATCGGAATTTTTTTTCAAATATAATGGTAAAAAGGAATAAATGGTGATATTTTGTTTTGAATCTACAGTATCATTTGGGCTACTTTATCGCTATTGAAATTTAATGGTACCAGTAACTGAATACATGCCGACCAATGGCTGAGTGGTTAGTGTTCTTGACTCCTAAGCTAATGGTGGCGGTTTCGAATCCCGGGGCAGGCATGTGTGTGTGGATGTTCCTCTCTCTGTTTCTTTGTCCGTTCTTCAGAGATGATGAGTGAATCTGTGGGCCACCCTATAAACGGAATAATGGTGCTGTGACGTCTTATAATGCCAACCGGGAAACGATAAATGACTAGTAGTATCCGGCTTGTTGTGGCGCAGGATTAGTCACCTAGTACAAGCCATTAAAAAAAATCCAATACATTCCCAAAATAGCACAGTTTAAAAGAATAAGCTGTTTCATTTCATAAAAGCAAGTGCGAAATTGGCTAGATATACTGAATGCATAACCGTAACATAATTTTCCTTAAGTTAACAAAAAAAAATCACTTAGTTACCAAATTTATGCATATAAATAGCTTAGGATAGTTTATTAATCAAATTAACTTTTGATACTATGTTCGGAAGGTAGCGAATTGGATACCTGTCCATTAAAAACTGTTGTTGTGTTACTTATGACACTTGGCGAAGTCAAGGGACTGACCCCCCGTGCTGGGCGAATGAAGTCAGAAAGAGAATCTTCCGTTTTTGAATAGAACACTTTTTATGAGGGTGGAAGCACAACTTGGCACATAGATGGCAGCACTATTTGAGTCTTCCAATTTAGAGATAGGAAGTCAGAGAAGACCCACAGCCTGGCTCCTAACACCCCCAGAGTTATTAATTTGGAATCGGAACATGGAGGACATTGTGACCACAACATATTTTATGTACCTTAGTCGCCATTAGTGAACACAACGGATTTTCAGATAAGCTGGGATTCGAACTCACTGCCTTCCGGTAACGAGAACGACGCCCGAACCAAACAGACCACCGTGGCCATATTGAAAACCATGAAGATAAAAGATCATACGTAATTAGGTTTCATAGAATCTAGAGACTTTTTGGCTGAATTGTCGTTATAGTTTGAAAAACAACCTAATCTAGGAGTCATCCCGTATTTTTTATTTAACAAAAAATACAAGGGTGCTAGATACGAACTCAACACTACAAAATAAAAGCTAAAAAACCTTAGTTATCTATATAAAAAAATTGGTATACAGTTTACGAGAAAGAGGGAAATATAACATCTACGTTCGCATAATCCAGAGTTTAGTGGTTTATTCAAGCACACACAGCATAGAGTAATCACTCCGGTTTAATACCTCCTGCGCATTCAAGCGATATCCATAATCTTAAAAAATAAAACGCGTAAGAACTTGTGTGTAAGAAGATACAGCACTCAGAAGTCCCCCAGCAGCGCGCACCAACGGAAACAGGAAGGCGATGCACCACCCCGGCATATTCTTTTATAGCTTTTCCCTCTCTTCTTTAAAAATATCTCTTCATCCCTAAAATCACATCTACACATCCCTACCTTCGGATGGAAGCGAAAACACGGGCAGGATGCGATATAAACGACTTTCACCATTGCATCTGCTTTCTTTCTTAATAAATAATACATGAACACAACCTCTAGTGGAAAGGGTTGAACGGGGAGGAGAAGAAAGAGTACACCCAGGTTGCCGCATTCCCCCCTTCCTCCCTACAGCAATCGACTTTTTTTGTTTTATTTTTCCCTGTTTTTCTTCCCTCCGATGCCGACAGTTTCTGTTTCGCGTTAGCAAAAGAGGGAGAAAAAAAATAAAGTAGGGAAATTTTGGTTTTATTTAATTCCTTGTTTTTGACTGACGCAAACGAGATAGGGAAGATGGGTTAAATGAAGGTAGGGAAAAAGAGGGATATTTCGAAAAGCAGAGATGCGGAAGAGGAAAAGTAAGCGAATGACTTTCGCCCGATCTTCCTTTCACTTCCTCCCTCCTCACCTTGAGGGATTTCAATGCCAAGATTTTCGCCAAGAAAAAGAATAAGCAAACAAATAACTTGTTAAAGAAGAATGAAAAGTGAATGTTCTGATTTTTATATTTGGATGAGCGGGCATTCAAACTTGACTAACTTTTCTTTCGTGAAATTAAATAATTTTGCAAAGTCCTCCTACTTTATTTATCTATTTTGTTATTTTAGAAGTTTACCCTTTTTAACTGTCTTAACTATAATGGGGAAGAGGCAAATTTAATTTATTTCTCTGTTGTATACAAAGTTAAATAATATCCCGTGACAGACGGCATTAGTATTTATTTATAAATAAGTTCATAAGTTATTTAATAATTGAAGTCAGCATTATTCCGTGTCAGAAAAATATAATTCAAAATGATATTTTTTTCAATACATTTTGTTCACTTATACCGTACTCGAGCTGCAAAATTTGCACTTATTGATTTTTTATATAATTAAATCCAATTTTGATATTCAAAATGTTTTTTTTTTTTTTAATAAACCTTTACTATTACTTTTCTATTTATATAATACAATAAAAAGATATGGAAAAAATGTTATTTCATTTAATAATTCCCAAAGTAACAGTATTTTCCTCAAACGTATGTGTTCTTTATTTCCTAACATAACCAACATTAAAAAAATTGATATAAAATTTACAGATAAATATACTATTATAAGCCACCCAATCTGTCTAGTGGTTAGCGTAACTGACTAAGGATGGAGAGGACCTGGGTTCGAATCCCGGCTCGGGCGTGGATGTACTTTCTCTTTCGCTCTCTGTGTTTCTTGTCCTTTCCTCGGATGATGGATGAATGTGCCCCCTCTTATAAACGGGTTTGTGGTAGTGTGGCGTGGGCGATGCTATTCGTACCTCCGTGACTTGGTTCACAGGTGCCCACCGGGTAACGGAGAAGCGATTTCCGGCCTTGTTGCGGCTAATGTACTATACTTGCTCAAGGGTGCCCGCCATTAGAAATAAAAATATATATTATTATAATTGTAAATATTTCCGACATTCTACCTTTACGAGGTAATTTTTTTCTTTAATTTTAATCAAATATCTGTTTATATTCAGCGTAACATACAATTTTTCTTTTCAAAATATAATTTTGAAATCAACGGAATTACTCGCAGTTTATTTGGAAGAAAATATATCACGCCACGCATTTTAACATACAAAGTAATTAGTGTTTGTAGTTAATTGTAATTTAATCCATTGAAATATTCCTAATCAAAACCCCGTGAAAAAATATTGTTTGACTTTAAAACTTCCTTTAACATTTTAAAGCACCGTTTTAAAAGACTTTTACCCACTCATAAAAATATCTTCTGAAAATTATTCTATACATTTATGGGGAAAATAATTCTCTCTAATTTTTTTAAAAGGCTCTTTAGTGTTACAGTAGGTCTAGTGTTACAGCTGCAGTTAGGTCATTTTTTATATGCACAAGGCTCGAAAGGCACATAAAAACGATTTTAATGCCTTGTAATAGCAGCCGAAATCCGCTTTCACACATTTTAACATCCCCCGTGTAAACTGCCTTTACGAAGAAATTTTCTAAGTTACAAGAGAAAAAATTAGGAAAACTCCCAAGCACCCACTCTGATAGATGTACATGCAGAAGTGTAGTATTCATTTTGCGTTATTCAACAGTAGCAGGGATCGAACCTAGGAACTTTTGGCTCCTAAAATAGTCTTCCCACTTAGGTCACCTATAGTTGGAAATGACTGTGATGTTGTATAGCCGAATGGAAAGAGCTCTAGCTTTCAGTTCAACAGTTCGTGGGTTGGAATCTCACTTTAAACATGAATGTCTATAGAGGTTTGGAATCCACTTTAAACGCAGGTCCCGGTCTAATTAACCCTCATGTGCAAAAAAAAAAAAAAAAGAAAATAAATAAATAAATAAAAATAACTGTTGAGCGACAAACAAACCGATTGTGATGTTGTAATGAAAGGAACAATGCTAATAAATATTTGAGAGACCAAATTTTTTTTTTCCTTTTTTTTTGTGGAACATTGAATAGGAAGGTGCCAACATATGAATTCGCCTTAGATGTTTATTTTAGAATTATGAAATAATTTTTAGGAATGATCGGTAGAAATACGATACATGTTTTAAATTTCAGAAAATAATAGTTCTTAGGTAATTTTGGGGCCAAAATAATCTGCTGAAGAAGGATGTTCCGAAGAGAGATAATTGACAGGTCAGGTATCAACCTCGTCACTTGACACAGTGATTTGAACTCGCGAAGCATTTGGTTATGTTAAGATGTTTTAGGAATAATCAGTAGAAATAAAAGGTAAATTTCAAATTTTAGAGAATAATAGTTCTTGGTTAATTTTGTGGCCAAGATAGCCTGTTAAAGAAAGACATCGTCCTAATGGTAGCAGGTTTGATACCTGACAATAGTAGTGCTAAGAAGGTCCATATAAGTTTAAAATTCCCTAAGCTAATGTACCCATTTGTTGGCGAGTCTTACAAAGAGAGAAGAGTGTCAGCACAGGTGTCAACCTCGTCATTTGACAGTGATTTGAAAATCACGAAGCAAATGGTTTTATTAAGATGATTCCAGTACTAGAAAAAGTCTAGCAATAACTTAATTTACCATGATTATTGTTTAATTGTACCCACATCATTAATCAATATTCATATAATCTATTTTAAGGATTTATAAAATTCAGAACGATATCACAAAAATTATTTGAAAGTTTCAACTTTCAAAATATTGGAATAAATTAATAATAACATTCAATCGGAAGCAGGCATACAATATTGAACACCTCTTCAGTTTTTTGATGTTAAAATGATGTTGTTTGATGTCAAAAAACATTAACAAACAACCTTAAGTCATGAATTTTAAATACAGAAAAGAATTATCGTCAAAAAATTAAAAACAATTTTAAGGAAATCTTGTTTTTGAAGGATTTACGGAAATAATTTTGAAATATTTTCTTTGAATTTATAATTTTATTGTTCAACATAATATTCAACTCATATGCTTGAAAGATTTATAATAAGAACCTTGAGACAATTTTTTTTTTAAATTTATGGTTTTACATGATATTTATGAATTAAAAAAATAAATTTTGTTAGTTAGATTATTTTTCCATTTCTCAAATAATCGATTAATCGTCATAAAATACAGAAAAATCGGAAAAGCAATTGGAAGGAACAAAATGTAGGCAGGTATGCTATATGAATAACGATAGAACATTATTTACTATATTCAGAGCACATTTACGACGACATTTTCCCCCAAGAAATATTGAAATTTGCATTAATTTTTAATAAAAGTTAATAAATACAGAGGAATTGCTCATTTTCATACTTTCCACTTCGCATAAATATTTCTTAAAATAAATACAAAATATTTATTTTATCTGGTCAGAAAAACAATCAATAAACTATATATATATATATATATATATATGTTTATTTATATTTATAATGCAATAATATGAGAAGAATGCAGTAATTTTTATGCATCCCAAAATATTACAATGCACTTTAACAATGTATGCAAGCGCGCATAAATTTTACGAAAAATGTTAACCTAGGTATATTGCTTTAAATCCTCTAGAAACTATAGTTTAAATACAGTTAAAATTAAAGCTTAGATATTTGACATATGTCACAAGTCATATTTGCACTAATTTTTGATGAGAAGCAAAAAGTGAACTAATGGCGCTAAATCAGGTTAATGTGTAAGATGGATCGAATCCTTTATATTATAATGTAATGAACTACTTCATATCCACATTATAGAAACAGATTACTTAGTATTTTCAAGTGTTATTATGCAAGTCAATAATAGTTTACATCACTTTTTGACAACATGTTGAGGACCGTTGTACGGCATTTTAAAATTCATCAAGTAAATTGCCTTTATAAATAGCTAGGAAGGAAAACTGGAATACACTCAAGCACGCACCCTGTAACCACAAATATTGAAAGCAGAAGGACAATATCCATCCCTCGTTGTTCAATATTAAACTATTATCGAACCCGAGGTCTTATGCTCCCCAAAAGGCGTTGTCTAATGACTAAAATACGGAGTACAACTTATATGACATTTTCAATATGAATAATTTTGTGTCTAGAAATTCCGAAAGACGACAATTGGAGATATTTCACGATATAGATAACATAATATCCAAGTGACACAATGCATCTTTACATTTTTAAAACTAATTTCACGCTCTAGTTGTCACATAAAACATATTTAAAACATGCCCTTTTTTCATAAAAATTACTTTCATTTAATTGTTGTTTTAAGCCAGATAGGCTGGCAATATGGGGTGCGCTGCTCCACTTTCCAAATGAACCGTAATTTGGTACGGAGTCCGATTTCCTCAGTACACACATCCCACGTACTCGTTTATAGGTAGGCAACCACACACAACCCATTTGCACAAGGAAAGGTCAAAGACAAGAGAGAGAAAGTACATCCATGCCCAAACCAGGATTCGAACCCAGGACCTCCCAGTCAGCAGTCAAGCACACTGACCACCGGACAGGACATGGACGGCACTTTCATTTAATAAAATATTTATAAGAAGAATACTTTATTTATTTACTTCATACATTTTTAAGAAAAATGCATATTTTATTTTAAAGTGAATATTTCTTTTATTTTTAAGAAATATATACCTTTATTTCATATAAAATGATGATTATCTTTTAATCCTTGAACAATAAAATTCTTTATTTTTAATTTAAAACAATTATACACATATGAACAATTAGAAAAATAAATGTAATTAATTTTCTGCCACAGTTTAAAAAAAAAACGCTAGTTTATTTATTTTTTATTTCCAAACGATATATCGTGAGTTGATTCCTAAGCACATAATTTTTATTAGAGAGTTACTCAACTGGAATTCTAAAGAAGATTTACTCAACTTGTTTTTTTATAATTCCTGAATTGAATAAATAGAATCAATTCTATCACTAAGTTAAGGCTGAAAGGTTTCCTATAAAACTAATAAAAATTTAAGAAGCTAACAAAATATCCGATAAGTGGATAAAAGCATTCTAAAAGAACAAAACACACACACAAAAAAAATCTTCTTAGTATTGAGAAAGATTACATTTGCCAAAAAGCAAAAGCTGATTCGCATTACTTTGATGTTACAGCATTATTTTCCGGAGCTTCGTAATCTGATGGCGAGCTTTTAGATAAGATGGAACAGCGCTACAAGGTAGAAAAAATATTATAGTAATCCATGTATGTATGGATTCATCCAACTACACCAATTTGGCGCTTTTGCTAAGCGTCTAATGATAAGAAAATAGATTCTAACCATTAATCGAGTTCGTAATACATACAAATAACGGTTACCGTAAAAGTAACCGATAATAAATAACTAGTTATTTTATATATTTAACATTTATAACGTGATAAATGAAAGTTGTTACTATTTCATAAATAAACACTTAAAATACCTTAAAAACAAGCATTTCTTTAAAAAAAGAATGCGATAAAAAGTATGAAACACAAAAAAAACTATATTGATTAAATAGGTTTGAGATATTATTACAATTTTACCATTTGGACATGAATTTTGAAGTTTGGTATGACAAAAAAAGGGAAAACTTAATAGCCTAAGGCGTTTGGACAATAGCTTTGATTTCTAAGTGAATTTCATATGGATAGTGGGTCATATTCATCGAATGCAAAGCAGAAAACCTAAAATCTTCTGAGTACGCACTTCGAGACATGGGCGAAGAAAAAAGAAGAGGAAAATTTGCTTCTTATTGTTCAAACACTGGTTGAGATTAAACACCTGGGACCACCCTCAACTCAGAAAAACATAGTTCTACCAATCGTGATACCGGCCATGGTGAACTTCACAAAATTGAATTTGTTATTTCATGTTTCTTTTCACAAAAAAACATAATTTGACCGGAATGAACAGTTTAACATGGATTTTTTTCAAATTACAGTAAATACCCATATCTAAAATTAGAATCGAACCCCCAAGTGATTGAACTAAAGACCAGAGCGCATATCATTCTATTTATCAGTCAGGTGAATCGATTGTTAGAGAAGTTTAAAGTACGAATGAGAAAAACAAAAGATTGTTAATGGTCAAAAATTAAAAAATATAATTGAAATGTTTATATATATACCTCTCCTATTATATTGACCAAAAGTTTATAAATATATACTGTAAGAATTGGTTAATTACAAAATTTTAAAATGTCACACGCATAATTTAAAGAATAATAATCAAGACATCGGAAATTTTGTTTGAAATATATTAATTAGAGATGATTACTACATAAAAGTATTAAACACTTAAATGTACGAGAACACTGCAAATAGTGCAAGTGCAACCCAGCAACAATTTTTTTTTCTAATGGCGGGTCACTGGGTGATTGACCCATCACCCATAACAAGGCCGGAAACTGCATCTCATTTAGCATTACCCTTCGGTTGGTACCTGTGAACCAAGTCACGAAGGCGAGTAGCATTGCCCACGCCACACCACCACAAACCCGTTTATAGGGCGGGCCACATTCATCAATCAGTTTCAGAAGAAGAAAGGACAAAGATACACAGAGAGAGAAAGGAAACGTCCATGCCTCAAACCGAGATTCGAACCCGGGACCATCATCCCAGGAGTCAGGAACGCTAATCACTCTACCATTGGTCGACACCCAGCAACAATGTATCCAATGGTAAAATTCGCGATAGTTCAACAGTACATCCAACTATATTTTAACGAATAATCGTGTTGTTTAATATTAAAACCACCGACCACTCTCTCTAGTAGTCAGCGTGTCGGACTACGGAAGGGGAGGTCCTAAGTTCGAATCCCGGTTCGGACATGGTACTTTCTGTCTCCTGTCTCAGCTCTTTCATTGTGAGAATGATTGCTTACCCTATAAACGGGTTCCTATGGCATGTGTGTATTGAGGAAGTCGGATTCCACACCAAATTACTGTTCAGTTGGAAAAGTGGAGCAGCGCACCCCGTATTGCCACAAGATAAGAAGAGCAACAATATTAAAACCACAACTTGTAAAATCTTCCACTTTAAATATTTGAATAGAATTTACTTGCATTTCGAATTAATATTTAAAAGGATTCAAACTGTCGAATCAGGAATTTTTCTCAAAGTCCTTCAAATGCAAATGAAAAACTCCAAGCAATTATCATTTATCAAAATATTAGTAAAATTTTGAAGACAAATTCAATAATTTATAATAAATATTTGTTTTTAAATAAAATATTTGGGAAAAAAGTGTTATATTTAGATTATTTTTTGTTATTATTTTTTTTTTAATTTCTTTTTTTTTTCCTTATTACGATTTCGGAAATACAGAAAAATATATTTTCTTCTGCTTAGAAAATATTCAGAAAGATTTTTCTTAAAACTAAAACTTTGATAAGTCAAAACTGTGAGGAATGAGTCACTAAATAAGTTTTCTCACAACCAGATAACAGAAAAATTTTTGGGAAAAAATATACAGAAAGATTATGTAGATAAATTCATATACTTCTTTCTTTTATTTTAGATCACAAACTAAAAAAAAATCGTTTGCCAAAAATAAAAAATAAAAATGTTTTTGACAAAAAAATTTTTCCTTTGGCAAAATGCAAAATCCCTCTAAAATCTACAGCACTTCGTCAAAACCAGAAACAAGATGAAAGAAAATAAAAACAAATAAATAAAAAAAAGAGTAAAAACAAATACTTCCATCGTCAACAAATACCGCAGAAAAATATGCGCAGTCGGTATTCGATAAAGAAGAGAATTTTTGAATTTATCGAATAAGAGGTCTGTCGGCTATATTGAAAGGAATTTTTAAAATACCGCGGCAGAAAAAATGTACAATAAATCAATTTTTCTTAGATCTTTCTGTTTGAAAAGACTGCATTTTCGGATAAAATCAAATACGAATAACAATAGAAATAAGAATTATAAATTAGCCAATAAAAAAAAGAAATGCTTTAAAATTCAATTCCTAACATAACAATGATGGTTCTCGCTACTGAAAAAATCTGTGATGAATACTTTTTTCTACAATTCAAAATATAAGGACATTTAAAAAATTTTGACTAGAATGCAAACAAAAAAAATTAACATTAATAATAAATTATTACATCACTTTAAAAATTTTACTACATAATTTTAACTTAATTAATTATAGGTAAGGTAAAATCAAAACACATGAGTATTTATTTTATTCATTATAGTAAGAATAAAAGTACCATTTCTTTCGCTGCAAATGCTAGCATATAACATCATATATCGGCCATATTTTCAACTTATTTTGATACTTTCATATCATACTTTTGGTTTCGACACAAAACAAGCTATATGGCTCAAATTTCTATCATTAAACTAAAGGAAATGTTTTGTGAAGCTCTTTTCTTTTCTAAACTCGACTGCGTGATCCAGGCGATAAAAGCGCCCTCTCGCGACCGGAAAATAGCGGGTTTGATACCTGACACAGCTCAAAGCTGTAGAAGTGAGTTGTCGACTCGTCACTTGATTGTGGCTCAAAATTACAAGGTAATTGCGGACCACATTTGTCAGAGGAAAAAATGAGTCAAAAGCATACAGCAATAACTCTATTTTTTTCCAAATGCATGGTTAATAGTATGTGCTATTTAAATGAGTGCTAATAAATAGTAAGTATTATTTAAATTTAAATGAAAATAAGAAATGGGAAAAAAAGGATCATCTATAAAAATGATCCTTTTTTTATTTTACAATTCAAATATTTTGTCCGAAAGATTCTGTATTAAGGTTGAAACATATTTTTTTATAATATCTATACATAATATTTAACAACTTTTTCAAAGTTTATTCCACAAGAAACTAGCCTCCCTTATCATAATAGTCAGACATGTAAAAAATTTCAGGAAAATACTTTATTCGTCACAAATGAAAACATGGAAAGGGAAAGTTTACAAAACAAATTCTTTAATTTATTTACTCAGAATATTTCCTACTATATATATATATATATATATATATATATATATATATATATATATATATATATAGCCATAAATTTGAAATTGATAGCTTTTGTTTTTCATTTGAGGTCTCGGTGGCCTGGTTGGTTAGGGCGTTCGCTCTCTTAGTCGGAAAAGGTAATGGATAGGTTCAAATCCCGATACAATTGAAGGTCCGTCGTGTTCATTAATGACGACTGGGGCACGTAAAATTTATAGTGGTTGCAATGTCCTCCATGTGAAATGATACCTCTAGGGGTAGCAGATAGGTGGAATATACTAAGTAGCTGGCATTAGAAATAAAAAGATACATTTTTTAAAATTTTATTTTGCAATTTAGAGTACAAAAATTTTTAGCATTCATGCCAGTTCAAAAATTTAAAAAATAAAAATACAAGTATTCGTCTAGTTTTTGCTAAAGTTTGTAAGTTAAGAAACATGTCTACCAAATTTTACTCAAACCAAATTTTTCAAAAAGTTATTTCATTACACGAAAACGTGTTAATGCGCGCGCACACACGCATTGTTTTACGGAATATCCACTTAAAATAAGTCTTGAAAAGGTAGTAAACAAAAGATAATTCGTTAAAATAATTAACAGTATGTTGAAGTAAAATACACTACATCAGTATATTTAATTCAGAGCGTATAATATTTTAATATTTTTATTCACAATTGAATTAGCAAAAAAGAATTATATCAATTAGTGACCATTTGTGTAATTAAGTTCTGGGATGTAAACAATCATTTATTGAGAAAACAGTTCTTGATTTTCATCCTAAACATACACTTGCTTTCAGGTAAAGCATATGCAAACTCATTGATCAATGGTGAAAATATGTTTTTCGGAATATCCTATGTTCTTAATACAAACCACAACTAAACAATGGGAAATTGACGCCATCTTTCTGTTTATACACCTGTTGGATGAAATTCTACTCTTGAACAGCATGTTTGAGAATGCCTTGAACGAAATTCACATCTTGAACCAACCCATAAAAATATTTAAGCACTTAAACCAGTTTCTCACACTATATTTATTTTTAAAATGATTTCAAATAAGATTTTTAGAACACAAATAAAGGCAATTCTCGTTTTATATAATATTTTCTATTTATTTTAATTCTCATCAATTTCTAGTTTAGAGTCTCCTCACCCCCCCCCTTCCATATAATAAATTATTCCACTATCTTTTGATATTCGTACTCCGCAGACGACAATTCCGAGTCCTGATCACGTTGCCACTCAGGAGACAAGAAAAGAGAAGTATATTGAGATATTTACGTCTTCTGAGAGAGCATATAGAGGGCATGAGGTGAATAAAGAAATCGCCAGAAGAGGCATAGAGACGAATTTCCAATGTTACCCCCCCCCCCCCCCGTCGCGCCTACGAAATTCGCCATATCTATAATCCGGATGTCAAATGCTTGGCTTTTATCAGAAGATGGTCTTTTGACAGATTTGAACATAAAATGTCAATAGGCTGAAGTCCAACGCTTTACTTTACAAAATCGAAAAAGTAATAATATTTATATTTTCTCATTCCATATATTATTATAAAACGTTTTGCGAAATCTGCTTAAAGTTATAATATGGCAAATGTGATTTTCTGCATTTATATTATGAAAAATTTCGGTACTTATTCTATAGTTTTGTCCTTCTTTAACATCATTCCTAGTTCTGCCGACTAGAATTACAGGACATGATCTATGACTAAACAATATTGAACCAGTCAAACTGAAAAATAATTTTAGTTGAGATTTAACTCTTCAAACTTATACACCACATCGACGGAGGGACAATATACCAATAGAATACATCAATTGCACAGACACTATCATTGACAGGGTCAGATATACAGCCAGCTTCCTGGTATATTTTTATAAGTTCTAAAAACTCTGATTAACTGTCACTGTAACCAATTTCCAACGCCCCCTCCCCTGGCAATAAAAAAAATTGGACCGCTATGGACAGGTTTGTTAGGGTGTTTTTTCTTGTTATAGAAAGGTAGTAAGTTCAAATCCCGTCCCAATCAAAGATCCATCGTGTTTGCTAATGGTGGCTGGGACACGTTAAATAAATCGTGGGCGCAATGTTCTCCATGTGAAATGATATATCTGAGATTTTCATTCTATCTTCTGCTTCATTGCTGCTTATAAATTACGAAGACTTTCTTTCGGGGTTACAATGGCACATTCACTGGGTGGCGCCGTATATAAGGTGCCATTACCCCCCCCTCGTAGTGCTGAAAGGTTGAAATCCTAGTAGCCGAGCAACAACATATGTAATAAAAATTATTATGAATAAATTTAGAAAATGAATCATAGCTTTCACAATTTAGAAAATGAATCATAGTTTCAAAAGTGCAATAACCAAATGTAAGCGACTAATTCACAAACCCCCATAAGCACAAAAATAATAATAAACTATACAAGTAGAATCTCCCTAGGCTCAGTAGTAGGAATGCACAGTTGGAATATCAGAAGTTCGAATCCAGCCACTAACGACCTATCGAATCCAATAAATATATTTCTGATTTCAGTAAACATATCAGTCAACCCTTCCTCATTACAGCGATCACAACGATTTATCAAATTTACTTTTGAAAGATAAACCACAATAGAGGCCCCTACAGTTTTAATTGCAGGGTTGCCAATATGTAATATCACAAATAGATTTCTTTCAAAAAAAAAAATTGTGAGCCAAAAATTTCCGTCTTAACTTACAACTACATGGGCCACATTTTTTTGTTACCTAAGAGGAATGCAAAATAATTTGTTCGTTTATTATTAACGAAAAATCCGTTATATTAAAAAAATAGGTTAAAAAATAAATCCCTTGAGATGCTATGGAAAGATATTTTATACTTTGACAGCGTTTGTTGGCCACTATAATAATGGACAAGCCGGTGAGAAAATTTTACTTATTAAGGTATGGAAATGACGCAATAAAAATACTGATAACGCAATTTTTTACGTAATAACTAATAACGTAATATTTAATAACGTAATACTTGTTAACGTGAACTACTTGATAACGTGATAACGATAAGTAAGGTAAAGTTTATGGTATAAGCTTACACGGGCGCTTACATGGTTGATGTCAATATACCGAATTCGAAGTTTTTTAACTGAAAATATCATAAATTTTAGAGCACAGAAAATATCGGGAACATATAATTGGTTATTTCGTAGATGGCATTTATATTTTTTACAGCAAATCCAACATCGTCTATTTGTTTTTGCTAACTTGAAAAGAAATGGATAATAAAAAATATCCCAGTCTTTACATACATAAGACAAAAAAGATATGAATATCATTTTCTTTACTCTTATATGAAAAATGTGACAAATCACAGCGAAATAAAAAAAAACACGACAGAAACAAAATGACAGTGAAATTTATTATTCTCATAAATTCGCAAACAAGCCTCGCGAAAATCACTCCACGGACAGAGATAATAAATAAGGAACAAAAAAATCCACGCGTTTTGAATCCTTGTTTTCATAACAATCTACGCCGATTCTCAAAAAAAAAAAAAAAAAAAAAATGGTGTGAGGGAAAAAAATGGAATTTATCAAAGCTTGAACGTGACATTTCATTAAAAATAGTCTTCTAAATCCTCTCGAAATATGACAACTCCCAAAAATAAAGCTGCGGCTGTTCGACATTCGAAATTTTTTCCACCGCACTCTTCAGAATACAAGGAGAGAAATTGAACGGCTAAAATGGAAAAAATATATAATGTCTCCTAATAAAAAAGACGCGGGAAAAATAAATTCGATGGATTTATACAAAGGAATACATGAATAAATGAGTTAAAATATCAACATAAGATATTATGATGCGCAAAAAAGAATGTTTTGTGAAATATTATGAGTCGTATCGTCAGAAATCTTCTCTGTTTTTGACAATAAACATATCTTAATGTGTCACAGGGTGCTTCAAATTCGGTATATCGCTTTATGATTGTTTTTTGCGTCTGAATGTTAAAGGATTTAGAATGGTTTTCAATGTCACTAAACATTCGCGACTAGGTGGGAATCAAACCCATGATTTATACAACTGAAAATCTACGAGCTGGTCATTTAGTTCAGATGTTGTCTTTATTTTCGTGTGCCAGTCAGGTCACAATATGGGGGGCGCTGTTCCACTTTTACTACTGAACCGTAATTTGGTCCGACTTCCTCAGCACACACATGACATAGGTACCCGTTTAAATGGTAGTCAACCATTCACACAAAGAAAGAACAAAGACAAGAGAGAGAAAAATACATCCATGCCTGAGTCAGGATTCGAACCTAGGACCTTCCCACCCGTTGTCAGGTATGCTGACCTCTAGACAGGGTGAGCGGGTATTTAGTTCAACTGTCATCCGCGTATGTTGTGGAATATATATTGCCTTGGAACTTCCCGCGCAGGCTTGGAAGACAAATAAAAAGGTATTGATATCAATCAGAATCACATAGAAAAGACGTCAGAATCACAAAGGAAAGTGATTAAAATATCCAAAGATTGTAAATAACAATACATGTGAAAGAGTCTCGTGATTTGTGTCTAGTCTTTGAACAAGCTACGGCTTAAAGTATGTGATCCAATATTGCTTGTCAATGCCAGCCCAACAGACATAATCGAATAACTCTCGATCTATTATTACTGTGATTTAGTGGTAGAATTAAATCCGTTAGTATCAAAGATTCTTAAAAATATTTGTATATAGATGTGGACTAGATGTCTAGGACTGAAAATTGTCCAATTGAAAACTATAAAGACCTAGAAAAAGAGGCAAAGGCTATGGGAGTTCGGGTTAACAGAGAAAAACTAAGTACACTGTTAGGGATGGAGACAATTGTGTTCGGCCACGAGTACGGTAACACTCAGCTCGGTTTAGGAATGATTGAATTCAAATATTTTAGTTCAATTATTACCGGCAAAAATAAAATAAAGCACTAGACAAAGGCTACACTGGCTTCTGGAAAGAGATATTTACTTTTCAGTGATTAATCTGCCGCCCAACCACCCGTCTAGTGGTTAGTGTACCTGACTACAGATGGGTGGGACCTGGGTTCGAATCCTGGCTCGGGTATGGATGTACTTTCTCTCTCTCTCTTTCTTGTCTTTGTCCTTTCTTTGTGTGTGTGTGTGAATGGTTGCCTACCCTATAAACGGGTACCTATGGCATGTGTGTACTGAGGAAGTCGGACTCCACACCAAATATGGAAAAGTGGAGCAGCGCACCCCATATTGCCAGCCTGGCTGGCACATGACAACAACAACAATGATTAATCTCTTTAAATCGACAGGATTCTATAAAATGTTGAAAAATAAAATATAAAAACATTTAAATCGTTGCCGATTTAAACTAACCATAAAGTGGATGTTATGATTTATTTATTGCTTGCATAAACAATATTTAATGTACTTTGCATGTTACCTGAAATAAATTTATCTTTACTTAATGACTAATAAGTATTTATTTTTTAATAGTGGTATCGAGAGAGACACATCTCAAATGATATATAAAACAACCCATCCCACTAAGATATTGGCCAAAATTTTCTTTCCAATTGCTCACTGAAGAGCTAACCCCACGGACAAATTTACAAATTTACTTTTTGATTGGTGGACAAAATTGTATATTCAACATTATTGGTGAAAACGATTATTTGTTGAACTCACAGACTAATTATAAGTAAAATAAAGTGACGTAACATGATTTCAACTGTAACGAAAGAAACAACCACTTTATGGTTAATAAAACTATAATCAGATCACAATTGAGACTTATGCAAAAAAAACTTGGATCATTAGTCAGAAAAATTTAATATTACCTTTGAAAAAAATATTTTAAGGAAATTACATGGGCAGAGATATATGGAGGATTAAGAATAATTTAGTATTAAGTTATCTCTCTGTAAGAAAAAGAAGTATAGTAAATATAATAAAAACGAAAAGAATACAATGGCTCGGACATCTGGGGTGAATGAACGATGAAAGGGTTAGAAAATATACAGAGGAAGACTGGAGGGTGGATGATAAAAAGTTGGACGTTCCAGAAAGGAATGGCCGGATAAGGAGGAAGAGGATTTGTGAAAAGAATGAAGATCAAAAATAAGTAGAAAAAGGTCAAGGATAAAAAAAAAGTGGATCTATTTAGCAAAGAGGGTCATAGACAGTAAAATCAAGAAGTGAATATCAAAAATTGCAAGAATGATCCTTAGCGCAATTTAATAACAGAAATGGGTTTTCCATTTTTAACATCTTGATGCAAATTTGTCGTAGAGAATAACTTGAATATTTAGGTTTCTCCTTACGTGAAACGAGAATAAAGCTCATTATATAAGAAAATTCGTCTAAAAAGGCATTAAAACGAATGTTAAAGATTTGGTTGGACAAGCCGCTACATAATATGTATACTCTCTATATATAAGAAGCCCAAAGCAGCGTAAGTGACAAAAAAAGTGTCTGCATTGTCTTGCCTGAAGATGACACTATACAGAAGCAATTTTATAAATGCAATAAATACAACCAACTACAATCCATGCCAACAATATTATATACTTTCAGGTAATCAGTCAGGCTATTCATTGAGCTGAACAAAATACGAGTCCTGTTTTTAAGTTCTTGGCCAAGCAATTTTCCTTGTACCTATCACGGAGTTAGGCTTTATCAGTTAGGTGAAAACAGCGGGGTAAGAATCTTCGTAATTCAGAGACCAAGCAGAAGAGCCACCTATAACTGACTTGTCATCCTCAGAGGTATCATTTCACTTGGAAGACATCGCGACCACTACAGAGATAACCTGCCCCAGCCACGTTTGATTTGTGTTATAGACATAACTCATTTCTCAGTACCAATCTCTGATTCGGTTTCTACCAATTAGTGGAATCAACCTGGGGAAAGTCTTCGTAATTTAGAAGCAGAAACCAAGCAGAAGATACGAAAATTTGGACTGCCACACCCTAAGATATCATTTCACATGGAGGACATTGCGATCACGACCTATTTAACGTGCCCCAGCCGTCTTTAGTGAATACAACGAATCTTTGGTTAAACGAGGACTCGAATTCACTACTTTCCAACAATGAGAACTACACCCCAATCAACCAGCCCATAGCGACCATGAACCACTTTTAGTGAACATTATGGGTGTTTGGTTAAGCAGGGATTCGAGCTCATAACCTTTGATAATAAGAACGACGCAGCAATCAACCATAAGCGCAAAAAATATTTTTACCCATTTTGGGAAAATCTCCCAATTTCTATCAGCTTCTTTCCAAACCAGTTAACACGTGGAAATGATTTCCAATCTTTACGTACGCATTTCGTCCATAAAACGAAATACGGATTTAATAGTTAAAAAAACAGGATCTCGCGTATACAGATGATCTTAAGTAATCGCTTCTTCAAATTGCTAAGTGACTTTTATTTTCCTACGATAGATTACTTAGATAATGACAGAAAAATTAGGGACAAAACAAACTTTCCAATACCCGGGTCACAAAAAAGAAATAGAGTATGAAAAACTAAAAATGACGTAATTGACGACTGGAAAGAAAACATTAAGGAAAGGGGGTGGAATCGACGTCATTAAGACCCGGTCTCGAATTCGAATTTTTATTTCATTGGATTCTTTAAAGACAATAAATCTGAGATCATTTGGCTGACGAGTTCATTTATCCAAATGTCGCAGCATATAAATTTCTTGGCAGCAGTGTAAAGGTCACCAAATATCTGAATAACAAAGTTTTACAAAAATAAAACTTCAATTTTTTTATGTGCGCATCAACATCGAAATTTGAGGATAATATAACATCACCAGATTCCAAACTTTATAGCACATAACTAAATTATCCGAAAAAGTTTTTAATCTATGCCTCAAAATTCAAAGATTGCGCAATTTTCTGCAAGAAATTTAAAAAAGTCAAGGATTCTTGTAAAAGTTCGGAATTCACTTTAAATTATGAACATTTATAAAAATGAGAGTCAAGTCACACCATGAAGTAGTTTGAAATTTTAGTCGCCATCACCTGATTCTCATTATTAGTAAATCAGTTCAATGAGAACAGAAACTAAAATATTTGAATTAATCATTCAATAAATAAGTGAATCTACAAATTATACTGAAATTTCTCTCAAGGACAAAAAAGTTACTTTTCGTACATTTATTAGCAGTGTGCATCATAAATATTATACATAACCAGAAGATTTATCTTTGAATATTTACCCATGCCGTATTTTGGTGCTAAGTATAAATTGAACATAAAAGCGAAATAGTATCTTAATATTACATTAAGTATTATAATAAATGAGGTGATTAAAAAAAATTCCTTTCAAGAGCTAATAGTACCAACCTTTCAGTAGGATTTTTAAATACAATAGAACTTCGTCAATGCAAGGTTATAAAGGACGCAGGTCATCCGCATAATTGGATTTAATAGAATCCGGATTAATGAGAGTTTACAGTAATGACAAATCAGAAATTTACAAAACTAAAATTTCCAACTTTGGTATCTTTAAAATTTTATTATTTGCTCAAAATTTAAAACATCTTACACAGTGCATATTCGAAATTACACAAATCAACAAAACCATAATAACAAACAATGGATGAGAAAGTCCAACAGACATTGCTTTTCCGAGGCTACTTCCCCTCTCCCCCCCCCCCCCCATGAAATAAAACTATCTTTTTAAAATAAATTTGAAATTTTTTTTTGTATGAAGTAATATCCGGATAATCAGAAACAGCCTTATGCAATCAATACCTCCGGATCAAAATTACTTCGAGAATAAAATATGAGTATACTGTAAAATCTTAATTAATACGACATTTAGTTATTCGCAGTCAAACTTAAAAATATAACTATAAATTCTCTGTCCATAAGACATTAAGCAGATAACTATAAACTCCCTATCTTATAAGAAACTTTTATACTGTAACTTTTTGCTACAGTATAAAAATTTCACAAAAACGAGCCATTTTACAAGACTAGTTTTGTTGGAATTAACACTTCTTTGCATAATGGTGGAAATTTCCATCATAACCTCTAATGCCCAAAAATTATTTAAAAGAACAAGTTCACTTTAAGTTGATCGTGTTTCGATACCTTTTTAATGTCCATTGCATAAAAAGAAACATAGCTGTCAAAAATAAACAAGTGTCATGATCAGTGAAACGAGCTTAAAGTTGTCTCATTCCGCTGTTTGTAGTAGTTGCAATAAACGTATGATTTCGTTTATAATTTTGTTTTATTATATTAGAGTTTCTATAGCTAAAAAATTGAAAATGAGTGGAAGAAAGGTTTGTAACACGTGTTTCTGTTATTTTCCTCTTTTATTTCTATTTAGTACTAAGCTAATGATCTAACTTTGGATGATGATGGAAATTTTTAGCGTATTGTTTTTTGCTAAATTTATACTATAAATATATACTAAGATTTTTTTAACCATTTTTCGTTTTAATTTTGAACATTAATTATATCAACTTGATTTAATTCACCAATAAAGAAAAAATCATGCAAAGAAGGGTTAAAATAGAAAATCCTTGCTCTACAATGACAGTAAATCAAGATTTTAAAACATAGCACTAAAATTACATAAATTGAGATAATGTTAAATCAACACACAAATGAACATTACAAGAATAAAACCAAGTTAAAATTTATTTTCATAAATTATAAATTTTCTTTTACCATCATACAAAACGAACTCCGTTTAACAAGTAGAATATTTCAGTTTGCCAAAAACATTAAAATATAACACTTGTAACAGAAACTGTACATTTATAAATAGAATAAGGAAGCGTGAAGCCATCGCAACAAACTTGAAATTTCTATAATTTCACAAAACAATTGTACAGGTAAATTTCTTGGTAATGAGTGCCAACTTAACTAGCATCAATTTAATCACTGATTAGATATCAGACAATGTAACCAGTAATCAATAAACTAACTTATAAGCTCCCCAAATACCAACAAAGCTTCAGGGTCTGCTTGTGGTGAAATTTGTCATGGCCTTTATGCCTGCACATACTGCATGCCTCGCAAGCTCCCTAGGCAGCAGCAAGAGAACTGCAGTCTGGATTTCTCGACTGGTAAGGGTTGTTCTTTTATTATACTGGGCTAACTTGGAGGCCTCCGCTGCTAGCTTCTCGAAGATGTCGTTCACGAAACTGTTCATGACGGCCATAGCCTGCCTGGAGATGGCTGATTCAGGATGCACTTGTCTCAGAACTTTGTAGATGTAGGTACTGTAAGTCTCTTTCCTCCTCTTCCTTCTCTTGGGCTGGACACCCCTGCGAGTAGATTTGTTGGTGGCTCCCAACTTGGCTGAAGCCTTTCTGGTTACAACAAGAGGCATTGTTCAATCCTGCTTTCGATGGAAACCAACACAGGGTAAGATCACATCCTAAACAAGTTTTCAAGTGGAAATATAAGCGATATCATCGTTGACGTAACAGAAAGGCTTTTTGATTAAAATCCAATCAAAAACTGCGAAATATTTGAATTGGCCAATCCAATTGCATTACTATATTTTTGTAGCATTTTGTGATGCCAACGCGTAACTGCAAAAAAAAAAAATTTTTTTTTATCATGTCACTGAAGTTTTACATTTTCGTTATGTGACTGTGTCACTCTGTAAGGTCCCTTTATTCCACATGAATGTTAAATAGAATGTTTGAATGTTTTCTGAACCATCTATCCAATCAATCTACGACTCTTAAACAGAAACTTGTTCAATATTTAACATTTTGAAATTTATCAAAAGCAGACAAGAAGATTGAAGTTAAGATCAAAATGATAACAAATCAATGATCAGCATGGCGATGAAATCTTATTTCAGCCAACAGCCTAGGCGACAGCTGAAAGAATGGCGACCAACACTCTGTCGCCAACCAAAATGACCTGATATCAAGTGATTGAGGGATTTTATTTTATTTGACATGAATGTTAAATCGAATAAATTTTAATTTCTCCAGCGTCTGCTTACTGGTGAAACGGCGTGACTCCCAAGTTCACACGCAGCAGCAAACGAGCTGCAGTCTGAATTTCTCGATTGGTGATCGTTCTAAGTTTGGCATACTGAGCTAACTTGGAGGTCACTGGTGCTGGCGTTTCGAAGAAGTCGTTCACAAAACTGTTCATGGTGGACATAGCCATGCTGTAAATGCTCAGAATGCTCACTTATCAGGACTTCGTTATTAGATTGGTAAACCCTGTGAGTAGATGTTTTACTAGATAAAAGCTTTCTCGATGAAAACCAGCACAGGTTAACATCACAACCAAATAAGCTTCAGCATTTGTATGAAAATATAAGCGACATCATCGTCGATGTCAGAGGTTTTGGTTTAAGGGGTCGATGTCTCAATTAGGGCTTTCTGGTTAAGCGCATTCAATTTCAACTCATATACGTACTTTCCCTGAAGGTTTTGAGGTTGCAACAGCAAGCACTACTCAAAAATGAAATTTCTCGATGAAAACTAACAAAGGTGAAAATCCCAGCCAATAAACTTCAGCATTCACGTGGAAATAAAAGTGACATCATCGTCGATGTCACAGAAAAGTTCTTGGTAAAATATACGTCATAGAAAGGTTTTAGTTTAAGCGTATTCAGATTCAAGCCTATATACGAAGTACTTAAACAATACATCATTATTTGTACAATACGCTTCTGCGTTTGAAATACAATCAGAAGAAAACAACTGGGTACGATTTTTACCATAAAAATAATCTAATCATCCATTCTTTCCTGGAATTTCAACTGAAAATCATCAAAAGGACATATTTTGCCACCCTACATGGTGAGGGTTGGTTGTTCCATGAATGTATACGAAAATTCCAAGCGACAAGGTTTGAAGAGATGCAATCTCAATAGTCAACCATTTTTCTCGTGATTCGCCCGAAAATGGAAACATTAACTATTCTAAAGATATTGCATGTCAATTGAATTCAGGATTTTCTTTCTGGTGCCAGGCTGATTTTTAAGATATAGTATTTTTTATCGTAATAAGATACGTGATTTGAGTTTCCCCTCAACATCAATATCAGCACTACATCCAATAACGTGAACCTCACAACTGAAGTGGAAGGAAAATTTATTCGTGGCTAAATTCATTTCCTCGATCCTCCTTTTCCACCACAGTCAGGTATTGAAATCGAAATGAAAGAAGATTCAAGATAACCAAGAATTTTTCATCTGGAATCATACAGATCTCAATTGAGGGAAAACTTATAGTCCAACCTTTAAAGAGGGCAAAATCAACATTTTCACCCATGGAAAGTAAGGAAACTACATAGGAAAAGCAGTAGTTTCCATAGG
>JAPDSC010056934.1:0-11065 GCA_026290005.1 Latrodectus geometricus | reverse complement strand
GCTTGCTTCACTGTAGGGTTGCAGCACGGCGGCTGCCAATCTTCTGTGAAGGAGAGGGAGAAGAGTTGCGTGGAGTTGTTACAATTTATACAAGACTTCCAGTGATAAAGAATGAATGTTTTGACATTGTAACTGTGTTCTAATTTTTGTTCCTTTGAATTTTCTTTAAAGAAATAGGACTTATCTGATTAATTGTTTTTTCAATAAAATATAGTTTTATACAAAAATTTATGTTTGCAATATGAAAATAAATTCCTCTGAAGGAACTTATATTAAGATAAAATAATTTTTTGGAACCTTATTTTACAAACATGATAGCTAGTAATGCTAAAATATCACTTTTTATTTATATTTTATCAATATAAAATGTAATGAATAGTCCAAACGTTGTTAAATCATTAAACATTTCATTAATAAAATTTTAAAGTTATCAAATGAACTATTATTCAGCAAGTATCTTCTTTTTGATGAAAATTATACTGAAACAATTGTTTTTAATTTCCTTATAACAAGCTAATAGATATTTTCATTATACCATAAATGTTCAAAACAATTTTCAAAAAAGTTTCATAAGGATTTTCCGATTTTAACCGATTTTCTTTTCTTGATATTAGTAAAAGTAACTTAAGTTTTTTTGATTCCTTATTTATTATTTATTGGGATAAGATAATTTATTTGCCAAAGTTCTAATTTTGACATTCTGAAGCATTATAAAAATATCTTTTACACATATGTATTTTTTTTATTACATTTTGTCTTCTTGAAATTTTTTGTTCTTTTTCAGTACTTGAGTAATATTTTGCTGAATTTTAATAAGGAATAAACGAAATTACATTAAAAAGATATTTCTTTTATCAAAATTTACAATTATTTAGAATTTTATATATGCTGCTTTTAAAGGTATTATTGATCTAAAGAAATGATTTTTCCATATATAAACGAGTCAGACTCTTAAGTTCAAAAAAGTTTGAAAAAATATTATATATATATTCTGTATTATGATTTATCTTTTGATTATTCAATATTTACTCATTTGAAGAAATTGTTATAAAAATATTTATTTTTAAAAAAAAACTATTATTTAAGGAGTTAATAACTGAGAAAATGAATTTAAACTATGCTTTATGATTAAGGAATTATTCTTGGTGAACACAAATGATTTTATGAGCACATTATAATAGGATTTTATATATGAAGATTTAACTTTTATAAAACCATATCATCTTTATCGAACATATAAATGATAAAACTTTCAAGTGTAATGAACATGAATATTCAATCGTAGTGTGCATTTCTGCTGAGTAACTTGCAAAATGTAAAACCGCGTGTTATTATATATAATTAAAATTTCAATGTAACAACAATAATGTAACAATGTTCAATAAGGGTTATCAAAGCAGTCTTAATACATGCAAAATAATTATTCTATTGTTAAGAAATCATTACTTAATGACATATGGTTTATATATTTTAAATCTTGGCTAAAATGGATCCTTAAAATGAAATTGATATTATATGTTCTATATGGCAGTGCATGCTAGCCCCGGATCACCAAGGGCCATCACCAAGCGCCTCGTAATTTTGAACCGCGGTCAGGTAACGAGATCACACTTGAGCTAGCTCCCTCCTCTCCACATCCCCGCCACATAAGAGGAAGTACTTTTAATATCCTAGATGAACGGGGACACGTACCAACCCACGGATCTCCAGAAACCCAGTGACAGAGAATGTGGTCACCCTCCAAATCATCAAAAGAGGGAAATTATGCCTCACTTTGCTGATCTTAACGGCAAGCAGCGTGAAGTTGTTCAGCCATTGTAAATCAATATTTAATACTAATAACTTTTAAAAAATAAAAATATTTAAATTTATAAATATTTTGCATAAACTTAATAACAAATATCTCTTCCACTGAATAAAAATCTCAAAACAAAACAAAAACTATCAAAATATCATATTATTATTTTTTGGAAAAACGGAAAGTTGAGAATTTTTACACAATTCATATTAAAAATCAATGAAAAGTGTAGAGGAAATTGAAAATATTTAATTCAACACATTATCATATTTTTTTAATAGAGATAAATTTAAAGTCAATAATCACTCTTCCTTATATCTACAGTTGATACACGGTGGCCAAAATGTAAGAAAATATGATTTTTTGAGCAAGAACAAGATAAAACAATAATTTTGCTGGAAGAAAATATCCTTCGGAAACATTTAACAATCTTTCTTAGGCGCCATTGAATATTTTGTTTAGCTTTTAATAAGGTTTTCAATGCATTTTCTTTCCAAATAAATGAAATGCATTGAAAAATACGGTAATTTAAACAATTAAAAGAACTTTAAAGTGTTACAGGAAATAAAATCAAAATTTTATTCTTATGAAACATTTAATTTACATTGCTTCTTAATCTCTGATTGAAATTTCGATGGACTATAATACCAGGTTTGAGTTATAGACAACGGGATTGAGCTTAATCAAACGGAAAACAAGTTTTAAAATCACTGTTTATTAAAAAGTGCAACATCCTGAAAGAATAACGGTAAATATATGAAATTTTCAACAAATGCAACTTAAAATAGGTTTTGCAAATGATTGGAATCACCATGCATGTGAAATTAGAATGCCTTTTGATCAGCTGCTAAATTCATGTTTATATGTAATATTTTACATATAGAGAATACTTTACTTATAAAAAGTGTTTTAGCAAGAGTAAAAACAATCTATAGTTACCTGCTAGCTATAAGCATTAGTTGAATCACATATATATGCTTCTTCGGCAACAGAGAATAACATTTCAAAAACTTAAATCCGAAAGTAATATCAATCTGCTGTAATAGGTACTTTGACTGCATTGACGACAAATCGTATTGATTCATTTAAGCAGTTAGGTGCAGATTAGTCCACTTCTAAAAGTGCATAATTGTTTGCTTCGTTAGCTCTTTAATGGCTATTGCACCGGGACAGCATGTAAGAATTCCTTTATACAGGATCTCCTTGACGTAAAACCATCAATACTTGCAGCTACAATTGGCTTATGATCATGTAGACCGGTGAACAGATTGATAATAAATTTTTCCTTACGAATTTCTATTTAGTTAGTGTTTTCATGATTTCTGCTTTCGTCTAATTGTTATACGGGTAACCACTAACTTTTGAAGTACATAAATAGTATGACATAATTGAGAAACGAAGTACAGTGTACAGAAGACCTGAAGTACAGTGTACTATGGAAAAACTCAGATGCTGGAAATTAGAGATAGTTTTAACACACACAGCAGAAATTACATCAGGGATGTGCTGGAGCCCGGAATATTTTTTTCCTGCAAAGCATTCCAGGAGTTACCTTTCAAAAGAATAATGCTTTCTCACATGTTGCAAAAATAGTTGAAAACGTTTTATCAACAGCTTTATCTTTGACCCATATATTCACCGGGTATGTTGCATTAAACATGTAAGCGATTTCATTGGTCAGCATCTGCTTTATGTTCCTGGCCTTACAATTTTCACAGACGAACTTTAGATACGCATACGATTACTATGAAAGGCTCTTCCTCAGATAAATACTTTAAATCTGTTAAACTCTCTGTCACGTCGTAAAAAAGAAATTATTGCAACTTATGAAGGCAGCACTTAATATTGTCAATTAATCAGATTGTTTTGAATATTAGTACTTATTCAGATCATCAGGGTATTAAATTTAATTTATTTCTACTGATATATTCATAGCTTTGAAATTTTTATATCAATGGAAAGGTTAAAAAATTTTAAAGTAAATAAATTATATCGAGACATCAGTTTTAAGCATTTTGCAGCTCCTTTTCATTTTTTTCGCATAATTCTCTATTATATTTGTTTTGAATGTATTTTTAAGCAATTTCAAAATTCATTCACATGATTTTGCACTTGTTTTCAGGTTTGTCTTCTGAAGATTTTTTAATACCTTTTAAAATATTTTTGATAAAAAAATGTGCTATTGATTTTTATTATTGTGCAGACTTGGAAATGAATAAAAATTAAGCAAATGAGATACAGAGGAGATACAAAAGAAATAGTTTATTTCCTGAGTTTAGAACTAAAATTGCAATAATGGTCTTGTGTCGGATAATGGGTAAACTGGATGTCACAGTATTCTCATGATCATCAGGTTAACAGGAATACGATGGTACTAGACATTTAATAACAGGAATACTATCTGATGGGAATTAATTGAAACAAAGTATGTTATTCATTTCCATTTTATTCTCTCGACATTTGTTTATATTTTTCTACACACAAGTAACGATTAAAACAAAAATGATAGAATAATGTTTTTATGTTTCACGTGAAAACTTTAAAAATGAAAATGTTGTTTTATTGGATAACATGGGTTGAATTAAAAAGAAAAATTGAGTTTCTTAATTTGAAAGAAGATATTCAGTTCTTGAGTTCTCTTTAAAAGGCTGGTTTTATTAGCATATGTACCACATATTATAGTATTTCGCTATAGTCAAAACAAAGTAATTTAATAACTTATTTCAAATACAATGATAAGATAATTAATATTTTTGTTTTCAACAGAAAACAGAAAAGTTTGTAGAAAATAATAAAATACAGAGTTGATAACCACTAAGTGTAAAAATTTGTAGATTACAATAAAAAAAAATCAAAACAATTCAAATTCTATGCTTTCTCTCCTCCTCACAAACTTAATCAAAACAAATCGTTTCTTTCCGGAGACGTTTATAAGTCGTACAGATGGCAACCGGAGATGAAATACCGCCTCGCATTTCGTTTAATGTCCCTTACTCTCAGCGCTGGGGAAGAAGATCCCATTTAAAAATCTTTTCCTGGGAAATACAAATTCCAAAAAATTTACGACGAGGCAGCCCAACAAACAAAACAGCTGCCGCACGCGACGACGGCATAAGGTTACTTTTCCCGATATAACATTAAGCCTCTAACCTTATCTCACCTTGGTGAGGTGCAACAAAGGAGAGAAGATTTTTATAAGGGGGATGAAATGACAGAGAGCCCCGGGTGATGATGAAGATGTGCCAACTCGGAGCGTCATAAAATTTTATGACGCCCTCGTTTGCAAGCTTTGCATACGAAGGCGTGGACCACGTTTCACACCAGGGACTCTAGGCCGCCACCTAGGGCGCTCGTGCTTTTAAGGTGTGGGATCAGCCCGGTGTTGATCCAGGGGGTTCCGGCAACGACTCCATATTCCGGAATTAAAACTAATAAACGTCGCGAAATTGTTCATCAGCAAGTGTTTTTGATGAGTTTTGAAAGTTATACCCTCCCTCGGTCCCTCTCTGAAGAGGCGGTGGGATTCAAGGGGAGAACGCAGTACTTAAAATGGGCTTGGACTTTTAAAGTAAGGTTTATTAGGTCGAAAAGAGGTTTCAAATGTATCTTTTATGGACTTTTTTGAGTACAGATGTTAATTTTGATTTTCACGTTTCTGAATTAGTATTGAATTTATAGGGATCAAAATGTATAAAAAAGACCACTTTTTTTAGATTCTTATTAAAATGCCAGATATTGATTATCAATTGCCAAAATGATATAAAAATTCTTATGTGTTAATTAGGATCAATTGATATAATTGTATGCATTTTTTCTAGTTGAAGATTATTAGGAGATACTTGTAAATTAATCTTATAGCAAAACTTCTATGAGTAATCTAAGAATTTAGCCCTGATGTGAATTACGTTATAAGAAAAACATAATTTTCTTGAAATTCTATTTTTTTGTTGCTTATCTCCCTGCTTCAGGAAAGCCCACGCTAGGTCCAGAAGATCTGTTATAGAGTAGTATGCAGCTTCTTTTTTGGAGAGGAACTACAAGGACAGAAGACTGGCTTGACCTCTGAACACACATGCCATAGGTACCTATTTATAAGGTAGACAACCATTCATAGTCCATCCATACAAGGAAAGTAAAAGACAGGATAGAAAGAGAGATAGTACATACATGCCCGAGCCGGGATTCGAAACCAGATTTCCCTATCCGCAGTCAGGCATGCTAACCACTAGACAGAGTAGGCGGCGACTCTATATTTTAAAACTATACAATTCTTAGAATTATTTCTTATGAAAAACATTAAAATATTTTAAAATTTTTTACGTTTTCGTAAAAGTTATGAATTTTATTTGTTGTGAGAAATTTCAATGATTTTGATTGATCTTTGAATTTCTTAAGTATTTCAGTACGAATTTGTTAATCCTCTAAAAAACTGCCTTTTAAGAACGTTTTTGGAAACATTTACATTTAAAATATAAGAATGATCAAAGCAAAAATGTATGAAAAAAATAACTTTATACTCCCCAGATTGTATTTATGTACAATTAAATTGGGCTCCCCCATCCCCCCAAAAAAATCTTAAAAAGTTTAATAAAAGTAGAGTTTAGTCATAGATGATTCACTTGGACTATTTTAAATACTATTTTCAATGATAACAACAAGTAAAAAGATTTCATTTTTTATATTTTTATTTTTTATCTTATTATTTATCATTCTATCATTTTTTCTTATCTCCTGTATAATTTATTTATGTTAACATATATTTATAGTTAATTACTTTTTTGCGATGTCAAATAATTTTTGGAAGAACAAATTCCTATATAAAGTTTTTATACTTTAATTGAATTTCATTTTTTTTAGATTCTAAGAACGTTTTGTTACTTATATATATAATTTTTATATCGATTACGATTCATTTTCAGAATATTTGATGCTTTGTATTAATATGTGGTGATCTTGTGAAAAAGGAAATTTTATGCATATTCCTAATGTGATCGCCAGCACATATGTGAGGTATCCCAGAACACTATTAAAACTATCTCTATAAGTGTACTCCAGCTCCTCAGTCGCCGAGAATCGACACTATAGCTACACAATGTGCCCTCGTCTGCTACTCGGACAATATCTCTTTCTCCTACTAAGGCTTTCCGGACTGTGCCACCGATAACTAATGACTCTTATACCTCTAGACCTTGCCTTGCTTGCTTTGAGCATTTGCTTATACTTTAATATTTTATTCAAGTATTTAATTTATCCTTGCTGTGGAGGAGTTATGTTATATTTACAATTTCACTTTTCTAATAGTTTATTACAAATTTACGTTTATGAATCTTGTATATTTAATTTGCCTTGAGCATGTTTACTAATTTAAAGTGTCACTGGCATAACTAGAATTAAATTTCTAAGTCTTAAGTTAACTGCTACATTGGTGACCCATTGAAGTATAACCTTAATTCTGTAAGTCAAGTGTCTTTACACTTTATTGTAATTGTCCATATATATTTAAGAATATAAAACTTCTCACATTTCTTTTGGAACTATTAAGATCCTATATTAAGTGCTAGCAAAAATATTTAATTACATATTACTAAAAGTAAATTTAAGTTTTTTATTTTTAAATAGTTGTGGCTATTTATAAAACTTTAGAATCTAAACTTAGAAAATTTAAGTTAATACATATATCTTATTACTATAATAATTTTCTACTTTAATTGTAATGAAACATCTAGTTTTACTAAATGTTTCGTTTTGTTTGTTGTAAAATTGAAAATTCAGTTTGTAACAAACCTTTGTATTGTATGACCTAAATATTTACATAGATAATACTGAGTTATTTTGAATAATCTTGTATTGCCCTGGATACCCATTACAGGTGCAAATCACGCTTTCCCAAGTTATATACGAATTATTTTGTGTAGTTTGGTCTTTTAAGACTCTTTAAATTGATCTCTATTTTTCAGTTCTATGGCTGAAACTAAAGAAGTTCTGGATTTATCCAGAGTTACTTTCCGAGCACCTCCCTTTTGGGATACAAACCCCCGTTTATGGTTCTTACAACTAGAATAGCAATTCAGATTACCAGGTATTACGTTTGACGTAACTAAACTCCGTTCAGTTGTTTCTGCTGTTGATATTAAAATTCTAAATGGGGGTAACTGAATAAATATAAAATCTCCCTCCAGATAATTTATACAGCATACTGAAGCAACACGTGCTTGATCTATATGCAAGATCCCATTCAGCCAGTCTTGGACTTCTCTTCCAAGATATACAATTGGGAGATAATGAGCCTTCCCAACTCCTACAGGAAATAAATTGGCTGAAGGAGACATTAAGGATAGTGTGTTAAAGAGTCTATGTTTGCAGTGCCTTCCGTTGATTATTTAGCAGATTCTCTGCATTTCAAGTGATACCTTGCCAAATCTGACTAAAATCGCTGATAAGATAATTGAAATCTCCTATTGCAATCACGATTGTTGCTATAACCAAACTGAGTTGAAAGCATGCAAAGCTAAAATGATTGAGATTAAAAATACTTTAAAATTACTTCAACAGCGCATAGGTAGACGAAGTCATTTTAGATCCAATTCTGGATCTCGAAGCCGTACAAAATCAGATTTGGGTCCTCGTAATAATTCTAATACTTTGTTGGTATTATAGGTTTTCAGATAAAGTAAACAGATGTATAAAGCCATGAAGGTTCCACGGGAAACAATTGAGCACGTCTGTTTTGACTAACCATAGAGGTCTATTTCTTTATGGCAAAATTCCTAGGCAGAAATTTCTAGTTGATTTTAGTGCAAATGTCTTGCTATCATATCACTTTCGTTTGGTGTAAACAATAATCGGAATGCTTGTATGCTGCGAATGGATCAAAGGTTTCCTCCTTTGGCAATATAAAATTGAAGCTTGACATAGGTCTAAAAAAATTCCTATGGACTTTTGTTATCGCTGAGGTCACAACACCTATTCTAGGGGCTGACTTCTTGAAAAATTTTACACTGTTATTAGTTATTAAAAATCAGAGCAACGTTCAGACAACGTGACAGAACAACGTTCTGAATCAACTATTCAGTGTTCTAAACATGCAAGAGCGCATATAATACCCATCAGTGCTGATACATTTTTGCTGATACAGTGCTGATACTTTTTATAGTGTAATTAAATTATCCCGAATTTTGAATCTCAATCTTAATAGGTACATTTTAACTACTTCAGTTGTTCATACAAGTGAAACGAAGGGACCATCAGTTTTCGCTAAGGCTAAACGACTCAATCCAGCTAAACTGAAAGCTTTAAAAATTGAATTTCAAGACTTGCTGCAGTAAAACATCATCCGTCCTTCTAACAGTCGGTGGTCTAGTCCGATCATATTGTGAACAAACCTAATGGCAAGTATAGAATATGGGGGGGGGGACTATCGCAGACGGAAAGCCGTGATGGTACCTGACAGATACTCCATTCCACATTTGCATAATTTTTCCATGGAACTAAAGCGTAAGACAATTTTTTTCTAAAATCTATCTCAAAACGTATCAAATTTAAGATTGAAAAGGTGGACATTCCAAAAACCACTGTAATTTCTCCCATTGGCTTGTAACAATATAATTACATGTGCTTTAGATTAAGGAATGCTGCTCAAACATTTCACAGATAAATAGACAGTGTTTTACTAGATCAGTCTTGCTGTTTCGCTTACTTAGACGACATTTTAGTCGCTTCTATTGATGAGGCAGCACATACCAGACTTAACAAAAATTTTAGAAAGATTAAATATTTATGGGTTAGTCATTAACCACTCAAAGTGCGTTTTCAATGTTAGAGAGTTACAATTTCTCGGGTTCTTAACTATCGCAAAACTAAGTTATTTCTCCTGCACCAGGTAAAATTAAACATATAGCAAACTTTTCTTTACATGAAACAGTAGGTAGTTTACGAAGTTTTCTTTCCATAATAAATTTTTATCATCGGTTCTTTAAGAACGCAGCTGAAGTTCAGGCATTGTTGTACCAAATAGTAAAGAGTAAACCTTAAAAAAATATGTTTTGCAATGAAATAAGGACACTCGTTAGGTATTTTATAAATGTTTGAGCATCCTAAGACGCAGTTACTAAGGCACATCTTGCTGAAAATTCTAAACTCTCTAATGATGGATACTTCAATTCACACAAATTGCAATAGGAGCTGAACTCCATCAGAATATAGAGGGTGTGGTAAATCCCTTAGGGTTTTTCTCTCGTCGACTAGCATCCGCATAAACTACTGACAAGGAGTTACAAAGACTCTGAAATGGTATAACATGGGTCTACAATTGAAACAGATACATTTTGAGACTGGTTCTCCTAAAGTATATTGTGATATTTCTACTGCAGAAGTCCGACTGTATTTACCTGACAGATTCCGTAAGGAAGCCTTTGGTCAAGTACACAATATCGCACACACTGGTATCAAAAGATCAATTAAACTAAAGACCGTTTTACCTGGTCTAGAATAGCAGTTAACTGCAAAAATTGGGTAAAAAGATGCATTCAATGTCAAAAATCTAATTTTGAGACGTACAAAGTCTCCACTTGCAACACTTAAATGACTTGATTCTATATTCTCTGAAGTACAATTTAGATATTGTTGGTCTGTTACCACCATCCAGAGATTTTCAACACATGTTTACTTGCACTGATAGGTTTATACACGATGGCCGGAACATTACCCAAACCAAACATCTGAGAGACTCTCCGAAAAAGCTTACACTGGATGGATTGCGTGATTTGACATGTCTGTTGCAACCATTACCGACCAAGGCAGACAGTTTGAAAGCGAACTCTTTTCTTCTTTAACTAGACTATTGGGTAAAGAGCGCAGGCGAACATGTGCTTACAACCCTCGTGCAAATGGACTCGTCAAAAGGTTTCATAGAAATTTGAAAAACTAACTGATATCTATTCTCCAAAATTTCTCACATTGAGGTTGAAAAATTACCCTTAGCCTTACTTGGCTTCATAGAAGATATCTTTTCATCAACTACCCAATTAGTGTATGGTACCCAACTATGACTACCACGAGATTTCTTTTGTGACTCCAGGGATAGTCAAGTATTTACTCGCGCGTTTTGAAATTTTCAGTTTGAAAACATATATGAAGGAGCTACAGTCAACTTCTACTTCGGATCATGCACTTAACAAAGTTTTTCCCACAAGAAATTATTTTAGACCCATTACGTATTTGTAAGAATAGATTCGGTCCACCGATGGTTTACACATCCGTATGACGGGA
>JAPDSC010056929.1:0-17100 GCA_026290005.1 Latrodectus geometricus | reverse complement strand
CAAATATAAAATAAATTATGCAAAATTTTTATTTTAAGATACTAGTAGTGTATAATATAGTAAAGTGATGTTATTTACAGTGGAAAATAATTGTGAAATATCTTGATTTTATTGTTTCTATTCTTCAAAACAGGAACGTAAAAATAAGCTCATTTAACATAAAAACAAGAAAATGTTACTTAAGAGGACAATAATAGTAATCAGTCAATCGCTGCACAGTCCATGTTCTTTTAAAAATAAACTTCTAAATAAAATTCAATTATTACTTACTTAAAAAAAAACACACTTGTCTTTATAACGGATTCATAAAAGAAAAATGTATAATATCTTTCTACATTTTCAGCAAATCTAGATGCAAAGTGAAAGAGTGCAAATATGATTGTATTGTGATTTTTGTTAAATATTTGAGAAAGGAAAATTCAGAACCGGAAATGTCATTCTTCATCAATGTATCCTTTAATTCTTTACTTTAAAATGATAAACTTAGTTTCAATTTTGAAGAATTCTTAATAAACATATATCACAGAATTTATGACTAGCATATGCTCCTAGACAAGTATAATTTTATATAAATATTTGAAAACTATTTTTTTTATATATAAGACACATTATTATGTGAGGATAGTATACGTAGATACCTAATGTAATCTGTGTTGAATAATGGTAAGTATTTTGAAAAAGCTTGAAAAAACACGTTATTCTTGTCATTCAGAAAATATCACATTATACATGCTATTAACTTTTACAATCAGATTTTAAGCATGTTTTAAACTTTATACACAACTCCTTTAGTACATTTAGTTGATCTAACTAATATTAATGTTTTGGTTATTTATATATTGCATAAATTAAATGCTTCAATGTATTTAATTTTATATTATTATTTTCAATAAATGTATTATTTTATAATAAACATAATCTGTAAATATGTTGTCTCATTTAATAACTTTAAAAGTTTGGTTAGAGTCCAAGAAAATGTAACTAGATAGCATTGGAGTATTTATCATCCTCAGCATTGGCATGACAACCACGACAGATATGGACCTTGACCTTCCGCAGAAGCTTTTTCCAATCTGTCTTTCTCCCAGCAATTGATCTCCAGTTCTTTACATTTAGGATGACAAAGTCCTCATCCACACAGTCTTTCCATCTCTTTTTGGGCCTTCCTCTTGGTCTTTTATTACAGGGGGTTACATTAAAAACTTTTAATGCTGTTCGTTCTGGGCTCATTCTTACTACATGCCCTGCCCATCTCATTCTGCTTAGTTTTATAAACTTGATAATGTCATTGTCATTAAAAATCTTATATATTTCAAAATTGTATCTTCTTCTCCAGTTGTTATTATCGAGAACAGGGCCAAAGATGGTTCGCAGGACTTTCTTTTCGAAGGTCGCTAAAATCTTCTCTTCGTTTTTTGTTAAGATCCAAGTCTCAGAGGCATAAGTCGAAACCGACTTGTTCAGCAACTTATACAGTAGGATCTTTGTCTTTCTTTTTATTAAATATAAGTAATTATGAGACACATGTTTTTATCTGAGATACATTTGAATCAGTTCTAAAGCTTAGCGTTATCAGTTGGTTTGAAAGGTGCCAAGTACTCGCCGAATTAGGTGAGTAAATTACAAAATATGAAAGCTGATTTTCAATAACACATTTTGGTAGGCTTTACGACACAACATATGATATCTGAAATCAGCCTCATCTTTAGATCTGATGACCGAGCATGTGAATCTATTTTTTCTCAGATAATAGCATGTAAAGTCTATTTTTTCTCTGAAAGAATGGGAAACTGAGCATAAAAACAGGACATTTTGATGCAGTGGTATTCCGTTTATGACGAATTCCATTTACCTGCTCATACTGAGAACTGGAATATTCGTCTGGAAATAACATGCAGTTAAAAATCATTCAAGTAGGCAAAGAATATCAGATTTAAGGCAGGAGGAAGGATTTTATAATACTATTTCTCCAGTGGAGATGCACCAACTTCCGAATCATTCAAAATGGAGTTTTAAATTGTCAGTATTATGACAAAGATGACATCATCAGATCAATTGTGATTCTTGCATAATACAGTTGGAAGTCACATCATATTAATGGACGACAATTGGCAATCACATTTCTTTCATAACCGGGTATTTTATTTTTTCGCTAAAAGAATAATACGAATTAAAAGGCAAGCTTATTATTCTAATACGAATCTAATGGATTATTGTACACTAAGCATTCGATTACTGCTAGCCATTTGTCATCAACACCAATTCTCCAAGTTTGCGAATAAGTACTCTAGAAATTTAACAGGATACATCAATTACTTATGAATAAATAATTTTTATTAATAAATATATTGCTATATAAATGTAGTTTTATTAATTTTCATGTTTATAATAATATATATTCTCAACTAATGCTAGTGAATATCATTTCCAAGTGATTGATGCTTTACATTGCAATTTTTTAATTTTGCCTGAAATCATATTATTAATCACCAGCATGGAAATTTTATTCAAAAACTAATTAGAAATTCAGGATTCCTTTGAAAGGGTGTTTCTACGTAATGACATTTATATGTAATAAGAAAAATAATGTCAGATCAAATACGTCTGTCTGTAAAACAGGTGTATTTAAATTTAGTATTTGAAATACAAAAAAAAAAACTTACTAAATAGCCCATTAGCAAGACAATTAACAGGTCTTCTCTACATTCATTAATATATCAGATAATATATAGGTTATTGTAAAAATGAATAATTTTACAACATTTCATATTATTGAAAAAATTGTAAGAACAATAAAATTCAGAATATCTAATTATTAAGAACTAATTAAAATCTGGATACCAATTAGTAATTCAGAATATCTAATTGATATCCAGAGAACTAATTTGGTAAGCTCATATCAGATATCAATTAAGCTCATCTTATCGACAAAAGCTCATAATGAAATATTTATGATCAACACAACAGTATGAGCATTTGCTTTAACATGTCTTGAATATTGATTTCATCCCGAAGTTGAAAAATTAAGATCGTAAAATATATGTTCAATGATATTAAGATTACCTGGGATACGGAATTTTATACTTAAAATTATGGAGAATTTCAAACATTAAGTATTTTATAAAAATCATTTACAATTTGACTTAACATATTATTATTTAGAATATTCATAAGGTAATTATAGCATGAAATATATTTGAAATATTATTTGAAGATTAATCAGTGTGTAAAATCCTAAACTGGTAATATTCCATAATTTATTGTTGACTACATACAAATTATGTCTCCATAAAAAAGTTTTGAACAAACGATTATTTTTGTCAATTTTTTATATTAAAAAAGTAGTTCATAATATATATTATTAAATCAATGCTGACTTAGTTTTTAATTTTAGGGGAAAGAATTCTTCAAAAAGTCAATAGATATATTTCTCTGAAATTTCAAATGCCATGAGTATCCCAAGTGAATAATTACAGAATTAAAAAAATACCCACACATTTAATTAGTGAAAATGAAATTAAATTTAAAAATAAGACAAATCTTCATAATTGTTGAAATTAATAATTATAATTGATATTCTTCTAATGAGAAAATTTTATTTTACAATTTATAAATTTTAATTATTTTATAATAAATTTTTTATAATAAATTTTAATAGCTTCAAATAAGCTTGTTGAAATTAATAAATATTTTTATCTTTAAAATTTTATTTTTAATCAATATATATTTCAGGTTATTTTAATAAATTACGTGTTGAAAATTTAACACAATATTTAAAACAATTTTTATTAAGGAATCAGCAAAAAATTTTGAAATCAAATAAGTACTTTTTATTATTAATAATTGATGCATATTTAATGAATGAATATAGTTAACAACACTTAAATATATTATGAAATCCTGTTAAAGTATAATTTTTATCATATAATTTGAATCGTTTTACAAATAATATGTGTTTTATAAGATTATCAATTAACTGTAAATGAAGGCTCGAATTTGTATTACTAATCATAAAATGCTTCATAAAATGTAAAAATTCTGTAACAGTAAATAATCAGACCTAAGAAAAAAGAAAAAAGTTTTATTAAATTTTATATAAAATGCTTTTTAATATCTATAATTGCTTAGTTATTTTATTTTAAAATAAATTATTTTTGCATGATTGAATAAATACAAACAAAATCAGGATAAATGATTAAATAAAATATAAATTGATTTGTCATGACAAAAAAACAAAGATTTAGGTATTTTATAATCAAATGAAACAGTTGTTTCTTAGAAACAATGCAAATAAATATTGACTATAAATTCTGCTAACTATAATTATAATTTTCCTTATGACAATAATTTCATAATCTGTAAAATCTTAACAGAAATTCAGATATTAAAATTAAAACAAAAATTTAACATTAAATATATATCTTAAGACTATGAAAATATACAAGCAATTTACAGTTTATAAAATGTATTATTTGTTCTAATAAATACTTAAAATATAATTTACTTTATACCTTTCACGATTAAATTTGTAGAGATGAAACTTTGTTTTCTCAAATTTGAGTGTTAAATTTTAGTATGATAATTTACATGTGAATTTTAATATAATTAACCGAACACTGAATTTTTATATGAGTGCTTAATATCTTCAAAAAATATGTTTATTTTAAATCCGCAGTTATTTGACTTTTATGTAGATTTCTATCGTATATGATAAAATATCCTGATTAGAATTCAGATTTTCATTGTATATTTATATAAATGTTGTTTTTTAAACTGATTAAAATAATGTTATATATAAAAGAGTTATGTATTTATAAAAAAATAATTTTTATGTCATTCGTTACTGCCATAAAAATTCACCATATTTTAAGCCAGAAATTATAGAGAATACATTTCAACATTACATTTTAACAAAACACCTAATTACTAAAATTCCTAAGATATACAATGATTCAAATAAATGGGATTATAAAATTGAGTATTTAACTAATTGAGTAAGTTTAGTTAAAATAAAATTTGCTCGATTAAAATTCCTCTTAGAGAAATTCTTTATCTAATGTACTTAACCACACTGCGCAGATGAATTTGATTCATAAATTTATTCGAACAATGGTAACCAGTAGTTATTCAATAGAAATTATTCCACCAAATAAAATTAAGTTTCCAACATGAGATTATATACTAACATTGATTAATTTAGATAACTGGATATAGTTGCGTGAACTTTCAAGTTTTAATGAAATTTCACTGTAATGTCAATATTACTGTCAAAAAATTGAGTCAAGGACGTTGCAAAATATTTATCCAGTGAGTTTTAATAGTTGCTAAAGTATGTAATAGCGAAAAATGGAATTTTTATTCTTCTATAAGCACTAGCTAAAATATCAGACGAACGTTGACATTTACAATAAAATAAAAACAATTACTTTTATAAATTACAGTTTAAAACATTTTAATTTAAATCTTGCTTTTCAACTTAATTATATTTAATAAAGACACATTTTATAGTATTATAGTGTAAACACTTGTATCAGCAATGTATGAAATAAAAAATCTATCTTGATCTTGATTATTAAAAACTTCGAATAAACTTTAATTCTTTTTTCTGCAGAAATTCATTCCAAATGAATTAGTAGGAGAGTATAATTAACTTTATTTATATTATATTTAAGAAGAATGAAATGGTGAATATCGTAAAAAAGATGATACAGCTTTCAGTTAATTTGAAGCACATTCTGTTGCACTTAAATTTAAATAAAATTCTTGCCCAGAATAATTATTTTGAAAAATTCCATTACATTTATCCCCAGATTATTCATGAATTATTTATTAGGGAAATTATAATAAATTTGAGTGTTCCTGGAAAATTTTCCTGTCTTTCCTCATTTTTAAAGGTAGAAAATTAAACTTTTCTGACATTCATGATGTAAAGTATGTAAGAATGTAGACTACATTGGATCACTGCACTGAGACTTTCACAGTTATATTAAGATTGAACCAATTCTAAAATAACTAACTTTGTATAGATCAGTTTTACTTTATGACTTAAAAGTTATAGAAGTTATTTTTAGTCAGAACAAAAATATTAATGAAAAAAATAACAGAAAACAACCTCTTTCATCGTTCTATTTTCTGTAGATAATGAAATGATTTTTCACAATGATTGGTAGACAGGTAGGTCATTGGTTGTCTACTCAATATAATCATAATATTCTGAAAAAAAATTAATAATTTTATTATTTTTTTAAAAAATATTCGATTGAATTATTACGTAAAGTGTAAAATAAATAATAAACATGTAAAAGAATATCTTTTCAGTTTCTTCACCATTGCTGAGAAACTTAATTATCAGTGATTTATAGCTTAAACTGAAGTAATTTGACTGAAGTTATCAAACTGAAAATGATTTTAGCACCCCTTTTGAAGTATGATTTATTTTTATTTAATCTGAAATATATAATGTAAGCAAAACGCATTCCAGTCTTTCTCTCTCTCTCTCTCTCTATCTCTCTTTAAAGAAAAAAAAAGATGAGAACTGTCATCCAAGAAAATGCAAAGTAAGGATAATTTATGAAAAACTTTTAACGATAAAATAATATGATCTTGGAAATAGAAAAGTGTTATTTTTTCAACGTGAATTAAAAATATCTCGATGTCATTATTGATTACAATATTCAAATGAGAAACCATACACTGTATACTTTGAATTTGAGTGAAATACTTCTCCTTGTATAGAAAATGACGCAATACTTAAACTTCAACGACTTTTCAACTATTACCAGAATTAAAAAAATGTTGTAATACTTGTATTTGTTATGTCAGAAAAGATATTGAAAAACACGGGATTTTTACTTTAATTCCTAATCTACTGAGGCTTGAGGAGATAGAATGGCAACATGCATACCTAACGATGTAGAGAAGCCTTGAACTTTAACAATTAGTAAACAGGTTTACACTTTTCTGTTATCAGTAAAGGGACCTTACTACGAATGAATTTATTTAAAAAAAAACATTAAGGTCAAAATGGTGAAACCTTACATCCTACAACTATTTATTCACTATTTTGAGACTTGTTTGAAATTATAGAGATTATAGTGTTTAAGTGAGTCTCTGCAAAGGTGGATTAATGTATCTTTGCACTTTTCTAGACCTCTATTGTTCAGATAACGCAGCAGTTTAGTAAATTTGTTTCTTCTGAATTTTTCAGTAATTTAGTATTTTTGTAAGTCTCAGCAGTTTTTTTTTTTGGAACATCTTTTAGTATGATAGTCTTTTGTCATTGGACATTGCTCCAGGTAATGAAAGGATGATCCTACCTGCCAGCAGATACAAAGTGGTGATTTACTTTTACCATGGTCGTGGTTGGGTATTAAGTAAGTTAGAAAACATATATAGTATATACAGTTTCTTTCTGTATAACTGTTTATACTTTTGGAAAAAGTGAATCGTTCTGCGTTATGATTATCCCAGAATTGTTGCCACTGTTTGTGAAGTTATTTTTTGAAGATTCTGACCAAGTGGGGTTTTGGTAAGAGGTGTTCTTTTAATGGTAGGTTTAGGTTTGAATCTTCTTCTTTTGCGTTTTAATTTCCTATTCATTACCATGGATTCAACATGAGCTTTATTCCACGCTAATTTCAATGTTGAAGATTTTGATTCAAAAATATTTTGGATCTCTGCTATGTTTGGGTTCTTGTGTTAGGGATTGAGGAGAGAAAGAAGCATAGATAGGCTGTTCATCCAGGTAATCGTAAGGAAAAAAGTAAATTCTATGATATACAGGATCGCTTTTTGTATAGCTAGTGCTTCTGCCTAATATATTGCGTTTTCCTTTGCCACTTTTATTTGCAATGGGTATCAGATATTGTTCTCCTGAAATAGGATTAAAGTTGCGCCTTCCCCGTTGTTCTACTTTTAATCATCCGTATAATAGTTATAGTCTGTTGAATTTAGAGTATCTTGTTGAATTGAGGAAGCGGTTTTAGGAATATTTCTTATTAATAAGCTTTTACTCCTTTTTATAAAGTGTAGTGTGTCTTTGTGTATGTGTTTTCCATAATCTCCATGAGCGTTGATATTATTCACTAATACAGTGTAGTGCTGAAGGTTCATTATTTGTGATTTTATGGCAATCATTTCTATAATAAGATGTGGAGAAGGTTTGCCCGCTAAAACTTCAAGCGCTGATGCTGGGGATATTTTATAGCCCCTTTTATTTAAAAGTAACAAATAACATTGAATGCTTGTGAATAATTTTATTTTCCTCTGCGACATGGCAAAGGACCATGATGAGCAGCCCCAAGAAGCTACTTTTTATATATTGTTCTGAGGTAGATGCTCTTTGTGATTTTGGTTTTCAGACCCCAGTTCATGCTGATCATTAGAAAGTGAAGAAGTGAACTGAAAGCCTCAAAAATTTCTTTTGAGAAACGTAAAAAATCGCAAAAATATACCACAATTTTTATAGTTACCCTCTTCCATTTATCTAAATTAATCTTACTTAAATAAGATTACTTAGTTTATGAAACGAGAAAGAGCCACAGAATTAGAAACTTAAAATCAATATTTAATTGGACCATATTTTGCTTAGGCAACTGTTTTATTTGAATAGACCTCGAGATATATAGTTATGGTTACTATATAATTATGGGGTGCATTTATGTCTACAAAAAATACAATTTACTGGTTTCTCTACCATGTACAACTTCATTATCGCTTATGAAAAATTCCTCGTAAGCAGAGTAAAATTACATCATTGCACTGTGCACTTGATCTGCCAATTTATCTAGACATATCATGTTGTTTATTTTCCCTCAAGGAACAAAAGAGAATCATTTCTTTGCCAGCAGGTCATGCGCCATATCATTTTATTTTCGCATGGCCCTTACGCAGTGCGAGTAAGGCAAGATAGATTCATGGCTTCTAAGGTTCTTCCTAAAAACAACGTTTTTTGATCAGTGTAAATTAAAGTATAATGTGATTCATCTGACAAAATTACTTATTTTTAATTTACAAATATGTGTACATGCATACATCTCTTTACTTAACTGGCGCAGCTTATCCTTTTTGGACCTTGCGCCATAAAACCCAACCAACCAAACCTAACCGAATCTATTTACTTAACCAAGAAATAGGTTAGAAGAAACAAACAAACAGATGACACCAAAAATTTACTTGCCGTCTTCGACAGTATTTCACTTGAAAAACAAATGATTACGACATTTTTAACATGACCCCTCCACCTTCAATGGGTTCAACGGATATCTGATTAAGTTGTAATTCGAACTCATTAATTTTTAACAATTTGAAAGCCGCTTTAACCATATAGGTCACTACTGCTTTGAATCCCCAGATAGGTAATATAGTTTTTTTTCTTCACACCATTGCAAATAAATATCTGCACTCCGGCCAGAAATGAAGAGCTCATTCACTGACACCGTTTACATAGTCTTAATCTATGCAATAGTCTGCTGCTGGTCAAAGTTATAATTAATTACTAATAAAATTAAATGATGCTTTTCGTCATTTGTAACAAAAACGTTTTTTTTTTCTTCTATGCATTGGTGACTTCCCGTTCTCGGAAATTTATATGTGGACCGTTTACGTTTTCTAATGAAGAGTTGTGGGTACTGATACATTGGTGAAGACGTCAAAATCATTCTGGGAAAATTGTATTCGAACAGCTTATACTTTTGTTAAACAAGAGCTGTGGGCACTGGTACCAACTTTTGAAATAACTGCTTTTGAAAAACCAGTGAAAAATTTGTTGTCTTCGAAGCTGAGACCTATGATAAAGGGGCACAAACAATAACCCGTTCTTAAAATAGTGTGAAATATCTATTAATTTTCCAACCTCAATCCTCATAAAACTCACTTTTAGCATTCTATTTCTATTCTAGTATTCTAACAATATGTAAAGCATGTCTTGAAAAAAATGCATATGTAATCCTTAGCTAACATTTGAATTTTATTTCAACAGATTTTTATTCCCAGCTAGTTTGTGTAAGTCATGTTCAATATTATTTACACTGTAAATATAATTTAATCATTTGAAGTCTTACATATATAACTTTTACTATATGATATATCAAATATTTAAAATACTTAGAATTCCTAAATCAAAAGAAAATTAAGTAATAATATAAATTTTAAAATCAAATCTGTCTTCTTAAGTCTTCTTTTGATATTAATGCATAGAAATATACCCAAGTCCAACAAGAGCTGTGCATTTTTCAATATACTTAATGAATTTGTTATTAAGTTTTTTGAGATATCAGTTTCGTAAGTCTACAGAACGGATAATACATTTTTGTTTATTTATAGCAATTTATAAATAAATTTCCATAATAAGAAATATTTAATTATTTCCCAATTTTCATGTATAATTAAAATGATTTTCTTTCACATCTCATGTGTTTTTTTTTCTAAAATAATATAGCCTTGAGATAGATCATAGTATTTGCTTTTTATTGATCACCGAAACATTTATTTTTAAAGTTTCATTTGATCAGCCTTTCATTAGTTAATATTGATTAGAAATATAATATTAGAATCTTCTCTTAAATTTTCCTTAGATAACTCTTTGTGTCATGATTGGAAAAAACAAATATTAAAATATTTTCTTATGAAATACAAGAAAAAAAATTAAATAAAAGTTTTATTATATCTTAATTTAAAAGTTTTTATTATTCCTTAATTAAATATTTTTAATATTGAATGAGACAGTACCGGTCAGTTTTTGAATTGAAAATGAAAATATTTTTTTAATAAATTATGCTATATATTTTAGTTATGCACCATTAAAATAGATATATGAAGTTGTGAGAGTAAAAAAAAAATATATATTAAAGATTTTTAACTAAATTAAAGTGTTTTTTGAAGTACTCATTACAGCAAGAACTATCAATTTATGTTTAGATAAATTAATTTGTTTGGTTTTTGAAGTAAACTTAAATTTTCAAATTTAATTAATTTCCATAGTTCATTGAACGAAAAAATGAGATGTCTTGGAAAAAAAAATAAAGCATTATCTTTTCAATTTTTTTTAAAAGTTCTCTCTTGTTATATTTTAAAAGATGTAGGAAAATTATTTTAAAATATTTGGCAATGTCTATAAGAAACAAAAATATTAATAACTGAAATTCAATTTTTAAAACTTTTAAAAAATGGTAATTTTTTTTAATGAAATACAGAGCATAGTAAAGGTAAGATTGAAAATATAAACTCCTTAAAAGTAAAAACTATATTTCATATTTTAGTTTAAAATCACAATATTTATCTTATTTAACATAATAATAAAATTTTTAGATGATTATCGAGAATATGTTCGAAACTTATATAATCATCATAAGAATGAAAGTATGATTTTAGGTCTTACTATTTCTAGATAAGAAATAAAGCTTTAAAAATTAAATGCTATTTTAATACTCTTTCATATTCCAAATTTATTTTAGCAATAAAGGTTTTATATTTGTAAAATAAATATTTTATGAGAAAATTATAAATAGGAATTCATTCATGTTCTTCTTTGCTGCTTAAAAGATGTATGATAAATTCAAATTTCCCATAAAATATTTCAAATAAATACTATATTGTTTTTGAAAACAATATCTCTACATTTAAGATGATGAAACAAACATATTTTAAAAGTTTCAATATTTGCTAAGAAATATTTTAATATTTTTACTTTGTTACATAAATATTTATAAAGTTTCAAAGATTGATTTATATGGAGATGATATGAAAAAGAGTTATTTTTAAAAATACTACATTGCAAATGTATGCGTTAAATTTTAATTATAGATGTTTTATTGTTCATTAAACGTTTTTCGTATTTATTTTACTAGAGTAAAATCTATATATTAATAAATGTTAATAAATATCTCAATATTTTTAATTTTATTAATACAACAAATAATTAACCACAATAAATAAAACTGCAAATGTAGTATGGTTATTTTTGCTTAGATTTATCTGAATTTAATCTCTCTTATATTATATATATTCCCATATATTTAACTTTATTTATTAATCGAAATTCTTCAATACTTAATCAAGTCAGTGTTAAATTTTTTTATATAAACAATTTCTATATTCTAATGTGATGATAAGAATTTTGAAACACAATATTAAAATTAAAAAATCGTAGATTTATTATTATATTACTATCTTTTACTTTTTTGACAGAATTACTCACTTTATAGTATTATTTTAATATTTTTCAATAGAAAAAAATTAGCTTTAAGAAATGAACGTGACAGAAGCGCGAATAAACATAAAAAAGTTTTATATGAAGAATGTAATTGAAATAAAGTGCTATAAAGAAAAAGTGAAGACAGTTAAATTCTTGATAATAAAATGCAGGTAAAGTTATGTCCTATAAATTACCGGTTATTATCCTTTAAGCAGCCGTAGTGAATGTCTCTTCTGACCTTGACTTTTCATTTTGAATTTTTTGTTACATTTGACCCTGGCTTATCTAAGATTTCATTCATGACCCAGTGGCAACCACTCTGTCTTATGTTTTTTATGCAATCTTGTTAAGGTGTGTTTGGAATTCCCCTGAAGTTGTTTTTCAATTTTTTTCTACAAGATTCTGCTTTGAATAGACAAATTAAAGAATCTTTTAGATATCACGTATTTTTTTGCTTCAAAATAGTTATATAATATCATCTACAGAATAATATAAAACTTTTACATTATTCATTGTAATTCATGCAGACGATTTTCAGACATATAAAATGTAATTTTGGAGTTTAAATATTACATAATATAGTTATATCAACATTTATAGATTTAATAACTTTTAAAATTATTATATTCATGCTTAGAAATTTCGTTAAATATGATATCAAAACAACCTGTATCTGATTCTTTGTAAAGAAAATCCTTTAATACGAGTGCAGCTGTCTGCGATTGTCATTTAACTGTATTCTTCCACATTTCTTTCATGATATATTATCTTTGCTTAGAAATTCACAAAGCAATATCCTTGAGGAAACTAATAAATAGGAATATCCACAAAATCCTGTACTGTGAAATGCGGTATTACGATTTAATTAAAAAAAAGCAATACATTAGAAATTTTATTCCCATCGGAAGATTTTTAAGATTCATATGATGTGATGGCAGACAAATCTTTTAAGAAGTAATAATTAAAAACTAATAATATGAGCTTTGCAAAAGTAACTCGTAATTTCATTATGAAATCTTACATTTTAACTGATATTTAAAAATATTAAAATAACAAATTTTAGTAATATAATTAGAAAAATATGTCTGTAAAGACAAAAATACTTTATCTAGAAAAAATTCATTGTACTTTTCTCATGTAATATCATAATTTTATTCTACTAAAAATAATTCTTTCCAGTAAATCATTTTAGAATTCTGTAATTTATATAAAGGTAAATTTAAATTCCATAAAATATCATGCGAAGTCAATATTGTTAGCAAGTTTAGTTAAAATCTCATTTTTTCAACAATAAATCACCTTGATATTCAGATTGACATTTAATTATATTACAGTACTTCTATAACATTTAATTTAAAAATACACAGGAGAACTGAAATTAAATTAACATACTGTTGATATAAAATTCAGTTTACAAATCAATTTTGTTTCTTCTGATTTTAAAAAAAAAATCAGAAACAAAAATATTAATGAACTTCTTTTTTTCTATTTTTAGCCAATGATACTGGTTTCATTCAAAAAATATTTTTATTTTACCCATCAATTTAAAATGTTTCTTGTTTGGCATTTATTTTTGTGAGGATTTACTGTTTCTGCTTAAACATATAGTAGTAATTTCTATATATTAAATTGCTGAGAATTATTAAATTTATATAGATGATTTTTCAATAAAATTATATTAAAAGTTTTATATATCGTATGATTTTGAGTGTATTATATATATTTAATATTTTTAATATCACATAGTTTCGTAAAAGAAACAATAAGAAAAAAATCGTTTCTAAATATAGAATCGTGATTTAAAAAAAAATTTTAAAATTTATTTTTTGGTATATTCTTCCACTGTTAGCTACCCAAAATGCAGTGCATTGATGAAAGCATGCAAATCATGCAAAATTTATATACTGCGTTTGCAATTATGAGCTTTTCAACTCATTAGTATTGGAGAATATTCGCGCGTACATTGTTACAAACTGTTGTGTTTCCTGCAAGCGTTATATAAGAATTAAAAAGAGAATGATTCAGAAGTACAAAACCTGTTTTTTTTTTAAACATTTTTTGTATGAGTTCCTTAACTATGCCTCGTAGTAATCTCTCGACTTTCTTTAATTTTAAGTATTTTTTAGTTAAACTAAGCAGATATTGTGGATTGTCTTTGAGATTATTGGTGGTTTTGGTGCACGAAATCAAACAGTTGTAACGGGGATCCATAACTGCAGGATGCAGGAGTGATTGGCAAAACGTCAGAACCTATTACACCTACCTCACTGCACTACTGCAAGTAATGACATGTATATTGTGTCCATGACCCAGGTGGATCACTCAGCCACATAATTAATTATTGTTCTGTGGTTTCAATATTTTTCACATTATTCGGTGTTCTTTTGTGTCATTCAACGTCGTTCGGGGGTAAATGGAATGTCCACATGGTATTGATTGATTCCTTTATCATTTACTCAAAACCACAAAACTGAAACAACAATACAATTTTCATGAGCAATGACATGCAACAGCACACTTTTTGCTGGTAAATTTTGCTTCTACCACCAGCATCAAGATGATTGGGCTCAAGTTTGGAAATAACGTGTTAATCGACTGTTAAACGATTGCCTAATGCATAGTTACAACAGTTATACACTCCTAATGATGGTTTGGAGTTGTAATTAATTTTCCCTGTCATTTTTCTTTAGTTGCATTTACGGTACGCTATGTAGTCAGAATTACATCTCTGAGGTATTAGAGACCATGGTCCATCAACATAATGACTGCAGCATGCAATGTTCTGGAGCTCTTCTTTACTCATCTGAATATTTTCTTTTACCAGATTGTACTGTCGATCTATTGCTAATTGAAAACGCATTATTCATGTTTGCACAATAAACCGCTCTTTCACCATGTCAGCTTTCAAAATATGTATAAGCTGCATGAACTGTTATACCCAAATCCTTGTGGTAGTTATTAAAGTGGTGTTATGATAGTCTTATTATTGTGATAATTTTTCACATAACTTTGACAGGAAATATATCGTGATCACTAAAAGGCAAGTTGGAAAATTGTTATGCAGCAGTAAATAATGAACAATAAATTAAATAACTGCTTCAGTTTTTCTTTGTTGTTTTCTTAAACACATTGCAGTAATTAAATCTTGCGTCTTTTCAGAAACAAATTTTGACATAAAACGGACTAATGAAAAGTTATAGGAATACAATTTCCTTTAAATATTTTCTGAGCAGATTTGTTTGGACTGAAGATGAAACTCCATCAATTGGGTTAAAAGTTTCTTCAAAACACCAGAGACTAGCCAGTTATTTTCCCAACTCATAACTCATATACTTGAAATTCTACATTCTTTTAATGCTTCTGTAGTTTTTAAAGTTTAGTCTCTTTTTGAAATTTCAATGCAGTTATTTTTAATTAAATAATAAAACAGCAAATCAATGGTAAAAACTAAAATTATTTCTGACACATTACGCTATAATTTTCATATAATTTTATATTATTGAATTAAATTAAATTAATGAAAAATGCAGTAAATAAAATATTTTTCACAATCAAATAAAGTTATTTGCAGTCTGAATCAAAAATATATTTATGAATATTGAAATTGAGTTTGATATCATGAAAATCTCAGAATCAAAATTGCGAAGTATGAATTTTAATTAAAGTATAAAATGAAAGAAATAATAAATGAAGCATTATGAGATGAAACAATTGTTCTGAATAAAAATATATTGAGCTTCTAATTTTTTGAAGGAAAGAGAAATGCTATTATTCCTCAAACACAAATTTAAAACTAATTCAATATTGACAAAATACTTAAGTATATTTGAAAATAATCTTACAAAATAATTTTAGGATGCGTTTTTATTATTTTAACAGATAAAAACATCTACTTGAAAAGTATGAAATAAAATCCTTTTCTAAATGATAAAGAATTTAACCGAAGTTGAGAAAGTTTCTACAAAGGATATCTATAGAATGTGAAGGTCAATAATAAACAATTCCGGGAACAGAAACTTTCAGAGAATTGTTTCCTGTTTCCAAGGAAATAGTAAATATACTTCGGAATGTCATATAAATCAAGAAATACTGGCAAAAAGTAAGAAAATACTATTAAATAAAAAAGTAATCTATCCTAGTTTTCTTCGTCATTAAGCCCAAATACCTTAATGTTGATAATGAAATCTCTTTAGGTGCTTTATTATAGTTATATTTGAAAAAAAATGGATTTCTCACATAACCACTGAGGTTTTTACTTTATTTATTTATTATTATATTCAAATTACATGTCAATAAATTGTAAAATAATAATAATAAAATTACATTAATGAAGAACACATTGAAGTATTGTAGAAAATATGTATTGTTTGCATTGAGTTAAATATCATTTAACTTGTATAAAATAATCAACATTCTATTGCTATACAATACTGCGTTTGAAGTATATCAGTAACAGTATCAATCTTAAATTTTTGGGAACTTACTAAATTATTAACTATTTTATTCTATACAACAAATGACATGGTACATTTAAGCGAAAGTTGTAGGAATGTTCACAGGAAAGAAATTTTCTGAATTGTTTGTATTGTGACATGTGATATGACGTACATAAGAAAGGGTTTTTCATGAAGTTATTATTCATTGGATACTTATAAAATTAATTTAATACATTTTTGTTTTTAATTTTTCATCAAAAGTAGTCCTTATGATGATGTTAATAAATAATTAAACATAAAAAAGGAATTATTAGTTTCCTTCATTTCATCTTCCTTGTTTTAGGCATTTAACTTATTATTTTTTCATCATATAAAAATGAAATGCTTTTTTAATTTTTCTAAAACGCATGAAAAGGAAACTAAAATAACCTGAAAATTCATTAGTATGATTTTAGTTGTAAATTTTAAGAA
>JAPDSC010056925.1:0-10057 GCA_026290005.1 Latrodectus geometricus | reverse complement strand
TAAATGTAATACTAAAAGTAAATCTAATACTATACTTTCAAATATAGGCTATTCAATGATAACATTTTGTTCAAATTTGTAGCTATCTTACCCATCTATAGAATTTTCATGTAGATTTTTGATTTTTTTTTATTCATAGCAAAAGATTAAAATATATTTTAGATAAATAAAGTTTATTTGATTGATTGCTCTATTGTAAACTTATTATATCGAATAAAATTAATACATAATTCCTATAACCGATTATTTGCAGTATTTAAATTTAGCCATATAGATTAAAACTGTACCAAGTAAAGTGCTCTGCATTTTAATTAAAAAACAAAAAGGTTATATATATAAAAAGAAATTAATCTTAAAATGTACAAATGAACGCACCATATTTTTTTTTTTTTTATAAATGCTTGTAATTCATTTTGAATGATAGATTTATATTCCTAAAGGCTTTACTGAAGTTTTTGAGATAGTCGGCTTTGTGTTTGGATGCAATTCTATAAATGTTTCAGAACTTTCAAATTAAATGATTAGAAATATACTTTTTCGTAAATACAGCTTATTTCTAAAATCAGTATGTCATTTTTATATTAGAAAAATTTTTTTATTGAAACTGATAATACTGTAATATTTACTGTGGAAAGTTTATATAGAATAACTAACGTGCATCTAGAATTGAATTTCATCTAACACTGAATTATATGTAAAAGTGAATTTCAAATTTTTTTAATGTAAAAAGGAATTGTCCTAACTCTGAACAAAATTCACTGTTAAAGACAGAAATGGTACATCGATTATATTTTTATTTTGATAGAATTAAATTTATTGTAAAATTTCACCAATACATTGTTTAATGAAACAATTGGTAATTTTAAACAATGAAATTTAGTTATAATTTTTGTAGCATCATAATACATTGATTAATTTCCCCATTGTTATTCAATTCATAAGAGTAAATGTGAAACAGTAGTTTATGTGACATATTATTTCCCTAAAACAGTAAGCCTTGGTTACAATTGTTGCTTAAAATTGTTTGTTAAAATTTAATTGTTGTTTAAAACAATGAATTATAATTGACCACAATTGTGAAACAATCAACTTCATCTCTTTTCTACACAAACTTCTTGGTAATAGGTTGATATTTTTTGCCCTCCAAGTAAAGTTACCTTCTTTAGGGAAATTACAAAATAGTAAGCCGTGAATTAAACATAATAATACCTCAAAGCTAATCTGAAATACATAGCTCCTTTTTATAACATTAATAATTTCCAGAATGTCTCGAGTATTAAAGTTCATGAAAAATAAGATGTAAGTAGTCATTTTTATATCAATTATGACATTTTATATATATATATATATATATATATATATATATATATATATATTGGCTAAGATTTAATGTATTGCGACTTTTTAAAAAAGTCGCCAAAAATCTTGCCATTTTGCACAAGCGACGTTAGAATTCCTATTATTAGAATCCCTCATCTGCGATTAGTTAAAATTAGTTGGGTTGAAAAATTGTGCCAATAGTGACCGTACAGTGAATCTTAGCCATATATATGTACATAAGAAAATTCATAAATTCAAGTAACTATCTACTAACTTGTCATTCATGTTATTCTAAGTTAATGAATGTTAATATTGCAATGAATTGTTGAAGTATATTATCAAAACAATGTAATTTTTATATTTTTTAGTTACTGCTTATTTAATACTTAAATTATAATAAATATATCTTTTTAATATATTTACTGTGGTAGACTGGAAAGTTATTTTTTCATTTTCCTCCCTTGAAACTAAAGTTGCTATGCCTTTAAAATATTTTACTCAAATAAAGACATATGAAAAGATTCTATTTTAAAATCAAATTTTCATTGTTTTAATGCCTTCTTCCGAAATTATAAATTTCTGAAAGTTATTTTGTTTTGTGAGAAAATAAAAAATGTATACCGAATAAATACTTTACTAAATTGTATATTGTCAATTATAATCTAATATTTTTTATCATCTTTATAGTTGTAACATGATTTTATAAATGGTTGGTTTTCGCGAGCAAAAATCTGATTCAGGGGGAAAAACGAAATGAGTGTCCAAACAACCCATTACAATAATAACAGCTTAATTAATTCTGATCTATTTCGTTTTTCTATTTATCAAATGCCAGTTACATTTGCCCTTAGGCCAGTAATACTGTTTGGCTGCCATTATAGGTGGAATCTATATGAAAAAAAAAATTAATCTGATTTTACAAAACGATAATCTGATATGACCACAATAGAATGAATTTAGGGTAAAGTTTATTTTTTAGGGTACCCCTTGATATTTTGCTATTTTTTAAAGGCAAGATAGATGCCAAAGTGGCATACCTAAAGATATGATCGATAAAGCGATGAAAATACTAGGATTACCAGAAACTAAACTTTATTTATTAAGTTTAGTGACACGAAGGAATATCTTAATTTAATATACAGAAAATATTTTATTTATTATTGTTTGTTCTCTCACCGTGATTGTGAAATAGTTCTATTCTGTGAACTATTAAACTGGCTTATCAGATAAAGACTTTGGATTTGATAAATAATTTTAACAAACAAACCCAAAATATTACGAAAAAAATAAAGCATGAATCAATTAATGATATCTTACATCTAACAATAACAGATGACTCATTAAAAGAGCCAAAATGGACGTCACGTTGAACAGAATGTTATAAAAATTATGCATATAGCATGCACATAAGAAAGGTTCTTTTCTCACATGGCAATTTAATTTTCTAACAAATGAGAAAATTTAATTGCCATATGAGAAGAGAACCTGATTCAAGAATGTTTTAATCCACAAGAAGCATTCCATAAAAAAGTGTAGTAGGGGGCTATCTGATGGCACCAAAAGTTATTTTTCTCAGCAGGTCACTGCTTACAATTCTCCTGTTAATTTTACGCTCAACAAACGTTCTATGTTCATATTTTCAAAATAAAATAATCATATTTTAAAGAAATTTTGAATGTGCTTGTTTGAAATTTAAAAAGCAGATATTATTTAATAACACTATTTTTCATAAAACAGGTGGTATCAGTAATTATTAAGGGTTCCTAATAAATTGAGCACGTAACTATATAAATCTGTTATTTTTAAGTGAAATGTATTCAATATAAAAATAAAGGTTAAAATCCTAGGAGAGCCCACACCCTTGGTGGCAAACTGTAAAAAAGATTTTAAGAAGAATAAAATTGCTGAATAAAAAGTCCAGAAATAATTAGGTTTATATCTAGTGTATCAAAGTAGGATTATCAAGACTTACGAAATTTACCACTAATTAAAACTATTCGCACAAAGAATGTGGACTCTGTTAGGATCCAAACAAATAAAGACTCAGTGTGGACTAGAGGTAGAATAACGACTTGGATATGATAAGTTTTTGGTTTGACAGCAGCCTCGGTAGAACACAAATTATGGTGAAAATGCGCTTTAGGTCCCCTACTCTGCCAACTTGGCGAAAGTGTTCTGTGAGTCCCGTACTTGGCGAGTTTTCAAAAACGCTGTTGCTATGGCGATAATGGAATGCAATTTTTAACGGTTTTAAACTAATTAGCAACCAATGAAAATGACCGATTTTTCAAACTGAAACTAATTAACAACCAATGAAAATGCTAAAAAAAAAAAAAAAAACCAGTTAATGAGCATGCGCGAAAAAGCGCTAATTATTTCCTCCGGAGGTTGCCATAAAGAGCTCATTAGGTATAAAAACGTCCGGTTTACTACGCTTGGTGCATTTATCGCCAAGTTGGCAGAGTAGGGGACCTAAAGCGCAGATTAACGCAAATTATAGTAATTAAACTTATTCATTCTACAATTATTCCTCTCTAACCAGATACGAGTAAGGTCCACAATTTACTAAAGTCCCTCGGTAGATAATAATCTATGTATCTTAATAAGTTTAGCAAAATGTCTTCAGTGTTTAAAATATCAGTTATGGAGTATCAAACATTAATGAGGAAAAATATAAGTTTTTTGTTATTACGGAAAGTTTTTAAGAAATAAGCATATTTAAGTTTGCTTTCATATATATTTTCAATGCTCGTTTCAGAGAAAGATTGAGGACACATAGGAATGACAATCAAGAAACAGGTGGGGAACAACTGAGCAAGGAAAATTCAGACAATATAAAAACAAATAAAAATGGTGATTCTTGCCACATAAAGGTAACCAAAACATCCAGATACATTAAAGACAATGAAAATTATGAAAACGTTTCACATCCATCATGGATACCACGTGACTGGTCAGTTGTACTAGAAGAACAGCAAAGAATGGAAAAATTACGAAAAACTGAGAAAAAAAGTGGAGAGTCAAAAGAACTTGAAATAAAAATTCAATATTCGATGGATAACGAACAGAAGAACAACACTCACATTGAATTCCGAAATTCGGATCGACATCTAGAAAACAATTGTGACTCAAATAATGAGGAGAATGGCATAGAAGATTCTCAACAAGAAATTGAAATTACGACACCAGAAAATGGAAATGGGAGGTATTCATCGGAATGTTCATCAGAAAGAGATCTAGAAATTGAAGTTGCTGAAACAGAAACAAAAATGGACTTTGAAAAAAATGATGCAAAAGTTGATTCAAATGAGACATGGGAACTCCGTGATTGGTCGGTTGTCATCCAAGAGCAAGAGGAAATGGAGAAACTTCAACAACAAAAAGAAAAGGACCAATGCATAACAGAATGTTCTTTGGGAGGCAATGAAGAGTTTGATTATATTGAACAACATTCAAAAACTGATTATGAAACAAACCATGAGAATCATAAATCTCATTCAAATGATACGTGGATTCATTTCGGCTGGTCAGTTGCTACCGAAGAACAAGCAATAATAAAGAAATCTGAAAACCATGAAGTTGGACGAAATGAAAAATGGATTCTAAAAGACTGGTCTCTTGTAGTCAAAGAACAAAAAGAAATGGAGAAAATAAGATCAGATATTTTGGAAAGCTCAAATGCGAAAAACTCAACTGTTTCGGTTACTCCATCAAGACAGCATACTAGTGGAGGTGTGTTGTATAAAGTAAGTAGCACCAACGAACAATTACGGATAGAAAGTTGTGAAAAGAACACTCAAGAAGAAAAAATAACAAAAGAAGGAATTTTATTTGAAGAAATGGATAACAATAGCAATAATATGAACGAAGAAAAAAGTGAACAAAAAGAAACATTTGGAAATAAGGAGACTTTTTTGAGAAGATTCTGGAGAAGATTTAAGAGATTAAAATCAAAAAACAACCCAAAACGGAAATAAACCCCAAAAATGTTACTTTTGTTTTTATAATATTTAAAAAAGTTTGTTTTTATTTATATGAATTAATTGAAAATTATTTTTTTATTAGATATATCAAAATTAAAAAGAAAAGTACTAAGAAAAGGGGTAAAACCCAAAAAAGTAACTATTGTTTTCTATAATATGCAACATATTTAATTTTTTATTTATATTTGAATTTCGTGTAACATTTTTTTCTCTTTATTAGATACAAATGAATAAAAATTAAAAAAAGGAGAAAAAGAGAAAAACCACCAAAAAAAGTAAGTATTGTTTCTAATGATTTTTAGCAATGTTACTTACATAATTAGTTATTAATATTTGATTTAAATTTTAAAATTATTTTCTCTTTATTAGATACATAAAAATAAAAAAGAAGTAGAAAAGCGATGAAAGGGATAAAAACCGCCAAAAAAGTAACTATTGTTTCTTATGGTATTTAGCACACTTAATTAATTATTAATTTTTGATTTTATTGCAATTTTATTTTCTCTTTATTAGATGTGTATAAATAAAAAAGAAAAAAAAATTAGAAAAGGGATAAAAATCGCCAAAAAAGTAACTATTGTTTTTTTATGATATTTAGCACACTTAATTAATTATTAATCTTTGATTTTATTTCAACCTTATTTTCTCTTTATTAGATACATATAAAAAAATGTACACAGAAAAAAACTCTAAAATCAAAATGTAAGTATTGTTTTTTATAATATTTAGAAACTTAATTCATTTTTTTATTTATATTTGATTTTATAATATTATTTTTTCTTTATTAGATACATAAAAATGAAAAGGAAATAATATGCAGAAAGGGGATAAAACCAAAAAAATGTAAATATTGGTTTTTAAAACATTTAGCAAACTTAATTAATTTTTATTAATATCCGATTTTATTGTAATATTATTTTCTTTTTATTAGATTTATAAAAAGGAAAAATGACCAAAAAAAGTAAGTATTGTTTTTATAATATTTAGAAAATTTTATTTTTTTTATTAATATCTGATTTTAATATTATTTTCTCTTTATTAGATTCATAAAAAGGAAAAATGTCCAAAAAATTGTTTTTTATAATATTTAGCAAACTTAACTAATGTTTTATCAATACCCGATTTTGCTTTAACATTATTTTCTCTTTACTAGATACATATAAATAAAAAAGTGGAGATAAAGCAGAAGAATCGGAATGGTAAAAAGAAGGAAAAGGATCGCAGCATGATTTAGTGGATACTGAGAAGGATTTTTAAGAGCAGTATAGACGTTTTCAGAAATACCATACAGAACAGCTTAGAAAATATTCCACCTAACAAGAACAAAAGATTTTAAATAACAATATCACAACTTTGATAATAACAAGAAACAGCTTGGACATACATAAATTTTTAATAAGCAGCAATCTCCATAAAAGTTTTATAAAATGCATGGTATCCTGAGCCAAATTAATAATTAACTTTTTTTTTTTTACTAAATTTCCCATCAATTCTCCTTAGTTGAAAATTATTATGAAAAAAGTATTCTCAGAATATTCAATAGAAATAGAAATTTTGGTTCTTCAATATTTTTTTTTTTTAAATTAACACAGATACTATGTACCTGGAAACTTATTTCTTATTCATTTGGATTTTTAAATTTTAGTTAATTTTCAAATATTAATAGGTACGCATGTACCTAGTTTTAATTTACAAGTAGATTATTACCTGAATATCAGGTATCTTATAATAGTAATTTATCATTACTATTTTTAAATATAGATTTTTTTAGGTATTTATTTATCTATTTCACACTACGTATTTAATACGTACAAACTGTTAACTGTTCTCGACTTCAGATTTTCAATAAACATTTTTTTTTTGTATTTTGAAGTTTAAATTTTTGTATTTACATCAAATTAAATTTTTATCTTATAACATCTATTAAACTATTTTTATTTTTTTCTATAAATATTTTGGAATTTTCGAAGGTGCCATGCTACAAAAAAGTAATAAAATGCTAAAAAAAATAATAAAAAACAGATCAATAGAAAACAGAAGTCTTCACATTTTAGAAATAATAAGCAGCTGATAAAAGCTTGAAGATTAAAATAATTTCAGTTTCGGAATGCATCAGATGTTGGAACTGTTGGAAAGTCATCGGAAAGAACGGAGCGGCCCAAGTGAAAGAACAGAAGGGAGATATTTTGGCAAAGAATTAGTTTAATTCGTCAGATCGAACTTTTTTAAATTTTATTTCTTATATTTTGCTTTTTTATATTTTACAGTTTGAATTTATATTTATATTTTGTTCCTATTTTCGGTTATGTTTTTGGCCTAATAAATAATTCAAAATTCCCTTTTGTTTTCTTTATTTTTATTATTCATATTTTAAAATAAAGCACTCGATATGTAAACAATTCAACTGTAATTAAAGTTGCGTTGATAAATTATTCAAAAGAGTGATAAAATGCTACTAGTCATTTTTCTCAAATACATTGAAGATAATTTTGTTAGAGAAAAGTGACTATAAGGATTAAATTTAAAAAAAAAAAAAATGATGAAAATAGTGGAGATCCTTTGGTAAAGAATTAATTTAGTTGGTTAGACGGAATTTTTATTTTTAATTTTATTTCTTATATTCTTTTATTTTTATATTTTGCTTTTATATTTACATTTTGTTTCTATTTTCGGTTAAGTTTTTAGGCTTACTAAAAAATTCAAAAATCCATTTTCGTTTCTTTTATTTTATTATTCATGTTTTAGAATAAAGGATTCGACATATAAACAGTTAAATTGTATTTAAAGTTGATTTGATAAATTATTCGGAAAAGTTTTAATTTTAGAGATAATTGTGTTTAAAAAAAGTTACTAGAAGGATTAAATCATTCAAAAAATGATTTTTCTCTCAGCGCAGGAAACTGTGATAGTAATATAATTCAACTTAATAATTGCTCATAATTTTTACTGTCATGACTGCATTATTTCCATGATCAGAATTTTTAGAACATATTTTTTCTTTTTACAGAAAATCAAATTTCTAGTTTTTACCAAACTATATTTATTAAAGCCTTGTAGAAAAGTAGTCAGACAGTATAGATAATGGAAATTGCTTGTGTCTTTTAATTGATATAAATGATTTTTCCAAGGATTGTAATGAACATTGTTTGAATTCCGCTTCTTTTTATCCATATTAAAGAAGATGAATGCTTGAGGTATTTTAAAAAGCAGAGCAAAAATTATGTGTCTTCTTCTTTAATGTTACTCATAAATATAATTACAAACTCAAAAAACTATATATCTACGTCAAGGACACCTGCACTACGAAGTCTGATTATTGATGGTTGCCATAGTTATAAGAGCCGTTCATTTCAAATATGCGTTAAGAGACCCTTTCCGGCGCAGTGTTCCAGGTGATGGAACACCAAATTTTAAATTGTTACCAAACCATTGCATTTAGAGATAAATAGATCAAATTTTTTTTAAAATGTTCTTTAAACGTTCATCTTTGATAATAAATGGCAGCACCACACAAGACGACAAATAATTTTCAATTATTTTATGTTATACAAATCCCTCTATTTTTAAGAAATTTTCCGCAAATTTTTTTGTGGTATAAAAATAAATGTTTGGAAAAAAATTTCTGTGTTATTTTGTTGCCTGTCCATTGAACTATTTATTCTATATTACTTTAAATTTTTTACGCATATAGTATACGTAGAATCATTGAAAAAAAAACAAGGTGTTCCATCCCCTGGAACACAGCGCCGCAACGGTCGTATTCATTTACGCCGTCAGTGCGGGATTAGCCTTGAACGCAATGATGAGGGAAACATCTGTGTTTATGTTTACTGTTTTTCTCTCTTTTGGGGAGGAATGAACTTTTGCTTAGGAATTTACAGGGGAGGATTTCTTGGAAATATTTCTACACCCTTTTCGGCTTCTTGAATTGGAAAGCTTCAGGGGGGGTCTAAGATTATATCAGTTATTTCGCGTCATCTTTATGTTCTCGATTTTCACTTTTGCTATTTCTCTTATTTTATATTACTGTATAGATATTTTTTTGAATTTATATATTTTAGTTTATACTTTTTTATGCAAATAAAATTTATTTTGTAGTTTATTTTTTAAATTTGTTAATTGCTAATAAATGGCACGGAGAGGTCTTAGTCTTTCTGAAGCAATAAAAATGCTTCAAGAATTGCCCTCTGGTAGTGAATCTGAGAATGCAGATAGTGATACAGAGAAATATGTTTATATCACTTGAACAGTCTCAATCTGATAGCGACGATGTATCGCATGCAAGTGAAGATGATTTATTCCAACCAGGCCCACTATGCAGCCCCAAGACCTTACTTGGGTAACTAAACAGACTGTGCAGAAATCACTGCATGATTTTACACCGATAAGTTGTCAAAGTAAAGATATTTGGGACTTGTGCGAAAAAAGCCCCCTTTCAATTTGTTTTGAGCTTTTTTCTTACCAATTAATTGAAGTTATTCTTTTGTAAACCAATCTTTACGTATGTTTTTATTTACAGCATAAAAATCACTTTTTCATTCCCCCCCAATTTTTTTTTCTTTTTTTCTGGGGTCGTAGAGTAGCAGTTCTCCTTATGATGCACCCTGGGGTACGCTAAGTCTTCTACACAGGCATAATACATTGATTTTTTATTAATATACGAAAGATTTGCGCATTAGTGTGTTTCACTGCAATGCTCGCTTTTCATAGCCCTTTGCGGCGCAGTGTTCCATGTGATGGAACACCCACAAAAT
>JAPDSC010056919.1:105849-116154 GCA_026290005.1 Latrodectus geometricus | reverse complement strand
TTGCAACCATACGGTCCTGGCTACCGGACCAGGTGGCTGCAACATATGTCTCCACTCGGTCCACACTGCTCAAGCTCGGGGAGAGGGCTTGACATGAAAGATTCTGAATTCTTGAGAAATTCGATCTGTATGCAGAAGAGCACTACCTTGATGGAAAATTACCCCTTGAAGACCATTCAGGAAAGATCACATTAGGGGTTGAATAATCTCATCAATATAGCTCTGGCTCGTTAAGGTTCCACTTACCAAAACTAGGGTGAATCATAGGCTATGGCCTCCCTAGACCAATACACCTGGTGTGCGGGCAATGTGTCTCGTGACAGCGTGTATAAGAATACCGTTCACCAAGGTGCCTCCACATTCATACTCGCTTATTATCAATCCTCAAAACGAACCGGTATTCATCAATTAACTTCACTTTTTGTCAATCTATGGCATTCTACATCGCTCGGTCTTACCACCGCTGTAGGCGGAGTCCCCAATGTTGCTGTGTTAAAGACAATGCAAGAAACAGGAGCTTGAATGCCAGCTTGACTTCTACAAGGCGCCTGGAAATGGTTTGTGGAACAACTTGTATCCATACATTTGCGTGTGTTGTTGAACTAGTCATTATGAAATCCAAGAATGTTCATCGCATGATCTTCCGATCCTTTCGTCTCATCGTCTTCTTGGTAAGCCTGGTACAGACTTGATACACCACATGGGAGTACTATCTCATGTACACAGCTCCCAACATATTTTGACGGCATACTCCGAACGAATGACCTGGCGAATAACATGGAGCGTCCAGCAGCCTGCGGTTTTCAAACTGAAGATGAAGCTCCTCTCAAACTGGTTTAAATGTGAGAAATGTGCTCTCACCGTCTCCTTGGTATTCCTCGCTTACTAAAGTCCTCTTACAATCAGCATGTGATAGTCACATTTCTGAATCTTCCACTCTGTGCAACTATAGTTATATATTAGCAACTATATATATATATAGCATTCACTTCCCGATTGCAGCGCCATTGCGAGTTTGTGGTTATGCGTATTGGTACTAAACTGGGTCATTTACATATCAGAATTCATTATACTTATATGCAACGTTTCGTGCTTGTACCTTCCTTCTGGGTGCGCTATTTCCAATGCTCCTGAATGTATTATTATGAAAAATTTAAAATAACATTTGCATTGTTTTTTGTATTGAAATAATTCTTAAAATATGAGTTATTTTTCTTAAATAAAAATTTTAAGTCTTAAAGTTAGATTAATTAATTAGTTATGTAGTCTCTTAGATAATATTTCCTTTTAAGGCTTCAAAACTCTAAGGTATTTGAGTCAGATATATCGAGATTTCACTGTGTGTGTGTATACATTCTTCTAAACTTACATTAATTCTTCTAAGTTTTTTTACTGACAAAGGGTTCACTTAATCATCAAGCATAACTTTGTTTGAAAGTAGTGACTGAAAAGTATAATATGCCGGATATCTTTTCTTAATTCTAACATCATGGATTACAATGATGTCAGCATTGTTAAACAGAATGTGAAATGTAAATTGACAGAGAAAGTTGATAAGATCTAACCCGGTGCTGGATTTAGCCTTTATATATTTCCAGTTCTTTAAATTGGGAAAGTTTTCATATGAAAAATTCATTCTGAATAGGAAGAAATATTCGATGTGTCAGATTTAAATAACCCACAAATAGGTATGTTTCAAAATGTTTAAATTTCATTCAGAATTAATTGTTTAAACTTTATTCAGAATAATTTAATCTTAACCTTAAAAATAAAAAGTCAGAAATTGAATAGTTTGATATAGTGAACATTTTTTATTATCAAATATTTTTATTTATTATGAAAAACAATTACGTATATTCTTTTAAAAGAGGGGTACAATTATGTGTATAATTATATTCATGTTGATATTTGCATTAAATAACATGTATAAGTACTAAATAAGAAAATAACTTTTATTCTCTTTTAAGCATTTATTTGATTGAAAATAGTGAAAAGTAATTAATATTTGATATTAATCATATGACTTCAATAATATTAGAGTATTTTAATTATCTGAATCATTTTAATTATTTAATGTAATATTTGAAAATTAAATCTTTAATATTTTCTAGATTATAATAAAATAATTTAATCAATCTATAAACCACAATTTGTACTACATACTTCTATGGAATTATAAACTCTAAAATATTTAATGAAATATGTGCATCTAACATAATTAATGAAGTATATCTCAATGAAATTTAGATTATTTCTTAACAATAAGTACAATGCACAAAATAGCTAAAAGAAATTTTATAAAAAGCAATAATTATAGAGTATGAAATCTGCAAAAAGAAACTAACTACATATAAATACGTCAAAATAACAATTAAATAGCTATATGAAATATTGCATTAAAACAGAAACCATTCAGTATAAATTTAAAGTTTTTGTCAACATACAGTGACTTATGAACTAAATTTCACATTTGCTATTTCAAAAATTGAAATTTATGGAAAATTTTGGTATTATAAAAATAATAAATGCACCAAAATTATTTACAAAAGCAAAATTTTTACATTTATCGCAGCAAAAACAGAGAAAATCTTGTCAAGAACATTTGTTTATTGTAACATTTCTAAATGATTAATAGTATTTAATTAACAGGGTATTTCAATATTCATTATATTAAAAATGTCAAGGGATTGGAATATTTATGTGAAAATAAGACGGAACACTGTTCATACATATTTAGTTTACAAATCTCAAACTAAACAATTCTATATTAACAGAGTAGTTTTAATAAATTAAATTGGTTTTTATTATTTATATAATTATAAATTTTAGGGTTACTATCATTTTTTTTATGTCTCTGAGCTTCACCAAACAAATTGTTCCTTTTCATTTGGAGGTCAGTGAACTATAATAAATTATAATCTATTTATTTTTTAAAAATATTTATTTAAAAAAGTTAAATTGTTTATTAAATTTAAATTTATAAGAAATATTAAAAAAATTTCATGTAATTTTATTCATAGCTATTTTCTAAACGGTATGTTTAAATTCTTTTGATTCGAAAAGTGAAAATTATTATTGTACGAAAATTTACATTTATTTATTAAAATTTTTGTTAAAAAAAACATTCTGAAGAAAAATTGACTCGGAAACGGTAAAAGCGGAATAACTAGTTGACGGTATTGAGTTTAATGTGGAATATGAGCTTAATATTTATCACTTGAACTAGACTTGCTCTTAGATTTTGAAGTGTTTGAGTTTTGACCTGAAAAGTGTTGGGATAACTTAAAAACATTATAAATCAAGAAATTAGTCATTGCTTTAGTGATGCTATGCATCCCTAAATCAATTCTTAGTTTTAATAAGAAATTATTAAATTTAATTAATTCTTAGATTTTTACAGTTTCTGCGGACTTATTTTGTTCTATTTATCACGATTTAGATCAATATTCTTTCCCAACTGCAATATTTGGATCCTTGGTCTTGTGAAGTGTAATTTTGCTAAATTATGTGTAAAGAAATGAACAAAAATATCTTGAGTGACAGAAAAAATTAAAAGAAAGATATTATATAAGATCCACATTTCATTTTTAATTATCTTATTTTGATTCAGTAAAATCCCACTTCATTCACGAAGGATGACCTTTAGAAAAACGATATTTATTCAACTGATCTGATTACAACTTACAAATTTCATTTATACACTAGAAGATGCATGATAAAAAAATTGAATCTTATCATCAAATTATTCGCGTCTTATTTTAGGTACTATTTGCCAAATCTACAGCTCGAGGTTATTTGAAGGAACTGATTGATGCTCTTCTGAATTAATGGATATTTATCACAACTATTATGAAAGGTATTATAAAAATTCTATAATGAAGATAATTCTTAACGAAATGCTAGAAAATAGTGGAAAATAATATAAAAATCGGGCTCACATACATATAATATATATATATATATATATATATATATATATATATATACATGAGGATAAATATATTTGAATCAACAAAACAGAAAAATTTTTATAAAATAACAAAAATGATTTCACAATTATTTTTAACGAAAAGCTATGATAAAGAAACGATGATAGATACTTAAATATGATATTAGAATTTTAAGAAAAATTAAATAAATCCTTATTTAAAACTATTGCATTCATATCTAAAAATATTTTTGAATTATCTTAGTAACTGGAGGAAGAGACGGCAGAAAAGAGAAAGTGAATAATATCATATACAAACATTACGAATTTATTTAAAAGAATATATATATTAATCTACGATACTATTCAAAATGATTTTTAGTGATTTTAAAATTAATAAATACTTATATTACTTCAATGTATTTTTCTTTTATAAATGAACAATATTTGTAATAAAGAACCTTAGTCTTATTAATTTTGATTAATTTTTATAAAAAGAAATAAAACTTTCTGAATGTTTATAAGAAAACTTTTTTAACGATTAAAAGAAGCTTAGGATTCATTCCAAATGTTAAAATTTAAGTTATGAGAGAAGAAATTTTTGTTTGCATCAATTATCCAGTAATATCAAAAAGTCACCAATGACTGTTTACTTTTCAAGTTAACTTTTCTGACAGTTTATTTCTATTTTTGTTTTAACAACTTGTTTTTTGTAACAATTAGCATAAAATTATCTTTTTAAAATTTTATATAATTCTGTGTCAAAATTTAGGAAATTTTAAATAAAAGTAATTTTAAAACGTTTTATATAAACATGGAACATTTTAATAAGCAGTTAGATATTCATGATACTTATTATCAACTTTTTATTTATTTTATATTTTTGTAATAACGAAAGGAAAGTTACTTTTGAATGATGAGAAATGTATGTACTTTTTCTGATTCCTCTGTTGATTAAGATCTGTAAATTGTATTTGCATAATATTATAATTTTATATTTGGAATTTCTCGTATATCTGTAATTGTTAAGTAGTATCTTTAGGGTTTTAGTTTAAATGGATAGAATTTCCAACTCGATCTTCAGATCTGAATCCCATAGAGCATCTTTGGAACAATCGTGGCAGACAGGTTGCTGCTTTAAGTGCTCTTCCAAGATCTGACCAAGAGCTTGAAAACAGCTTACTCTGTGTGTCCAGTCTTCGCTTACTATTTCGGTAACCGACAATTTAATTGACATAAAAAGTCAATGCCACGAATGCGTTTAAGGTAGGGGTTGACATATCTCTTATTAAAACTCCTTTTTAATATATTTTAATGACCTTTTATCACATAAAACTGATTATTGTTTTTTTAAAATCTGACTTTTCCAGAAAGATTGCTTTTTCTGTAAGTCATTTCTGCATTTTGGTAACCTTCTATTATAAAGTTCTGTTACGTTACGTTATGTAAACTTCTATGTTGCAATCAATATATACCTGGGTTTTCCACATATTATCCTAATTTTGTGTTTCTACATTTATTCTTTTGCAAATTAGGTGCAAAAGAGGCTGTTCTTTAAGTTTTAGAAGCCAGTTCATTTCTGCTGATTTCGAAGTCTCACCTTCTGCACAAACGATATCAGAATTAACAATGAAACTATTTAAGGATATGTTGCATATTTTAATACTTTATTTACAACTAGAAAATTCTTTCGGACTGTTCTAATAAGCAAGACAAAATCTTTGTTATTTTGATAACTCTTAAATGGATAATAAAGGAAAGTAATTTTAGAAGCTGAGACATTATTTTATTTGCGGGTTGTGAAATTACAATTAAACATAACCATTCATTTATTATTGAAATGTTTTATTTCAATAATATATGAATGCTTTTTTATAAAATATCATGTGATGATATTTAATAAAATCTTTATAATAATAATTATTATTTATAATTATAAAATTCAAAATTATATTCAAAAAGATTTGAAAGCCATCTTTCAACACCGATAAAGAAGCTCTGCCCGGAAAGGCTAGGAATGAGATTTAATAATCCCTCAGAATCCTGTTACTTTTATTACCGGATTCTTTATTGAAAAAACACAAAAGTGTAAAATAATGTAAAATTAGAAGGAGCAGTGATTGTTAAATGCTAAAGGTAGAATCATGAACAAGTTTTCCCAAGTGTACAGGAATAACTAAATATGGGGAAGTTTATTTTGCAAATAAAAGGATTAAAATTTATTTTATATATGACCATGCTAGAACAAAAGAACTTTCTATGATATAAAATGAGCATAAAACTCTCAACTACTCTCATAACAATTTAACTGCAAACAAAAAGTAGACATGCAGCATTCAATTTCCTTTCTTACCAGTGTGCATGATCAATCCTGGAATTTTCCACTCAGAAATGCCTGATATTAAACTACGGAGAGCTCTAAAATCCCAGATTGCACTATTATAAAATATAACTGTCATAAACTTTAATTATTTTAGACAAGTATAATCTTAACTTCAGACAATCATCTTCGTGTAAATTTCAGATAAGAAATAAAAATAATTTTTTTACATTATTATATTATTTTCTGCATGTACTTCATTTTATATTAATACACTCACTGTTAAGTTTTTACTATCACACCTTTTACAAACCAAGTGATACCAAAATTTTGTAGAATAGATTGCATAATGATAATTGAAGCACAAGGCTATAGCGTAATGTGCCTTTGGAACTACATGGGTGTATGATTTACTCCTATATTGTATGTACAGCACAAGTAATGTGGGAAAAGCAATTAAATATTGGCATATATCATTTAAACTGTTATTTTACGACAAGAAAAAAAGAGAGAAACAATATTTATAATACATCTTTCTATTTTATTAAATAAATACCACATTTTTTCTTAGTTTTTTTAGGCAACGGAAATTTTATATTGAATTTCATTATTATCTTATTTATATAGACAACCAATTAACATATCATAAAACTGAAAATAAAGTCATTGACCATTTGATTAAATTTTAAATAAAGCAATTTCTCTTTTCCCAAAATTGTTTTAATTTTTCTTTAAGTTTATCACTAGTTTTTTATACAGTACATTTATGGTGCATTAACCTTAATCTCACTTCACAAATGATTAACAGTACGCAAGAGTGATCTTCACAGACAAAAAATCTATTCTCTTTCATTGATGATTCACTTATATTGTTATTGATGAACGCAAGCGTTGTTATTGAAGAAAAAGTGCATATATATATATATATATATACTGACAAAATTACTAAAATATTCTTTATTTGACAAAAACCCTCACATTGGATGTATTTGCAATTATTTTCATTCATTCCAGTGAAATAAAAACAATGAATTGACTCAGCATTTGACTTACAATACAACACTCAAAAACCGCAGTGTCAATATTAAACTTATGTCCCCATTACAATTGTGTCACTATGGTTATGTTAATTCAAGATAAAGAGATGTCATCATAAAAAATTGACCTAAACTCGTTTTGTTTTTTACCCTACAGAGGAACTGATAACTTTTACACTTGATATGCAATTAATTCTTTATATTATAATTTATAACATATAATGTGGATATAAAGTTAAGAATTGAATTTTCAATTCCACATATGCCTGTTATCTTCCGTGAATGGTTCTATGGATGAAAATGTAATATCCCCATCCGTATTTTTTTCTTAAAAGTTTTCATGTAAGTCTAATCTATATTTACTTTCTCGTATTTTTTTCCATCATATTGATCATAAATCTTGCATAATTATATTTATCAAAAAGTTAAAAATAAAATAGTTTATTAAGGTTTCTTATCGTATCTGAATTTATGCCATTTTCTTATCTTTTAAAACCTCTTTCTTTCTCTTTGATTCTTATCTTTTAAGGAAGTAAATTTTTAAATTGAGTTTAGATGGATTGAAATCCTATAATTGGATACAACAAACTTATTCATTGGAATGTAAGCTAATATTATGTATGCATAAATATACATTTATTTATATTATATGCATATTAAAATACTGATTCGTATGGTTTTTAACTCAGAGGAATAAAAAGTAAAAATTTCCGATGTTTAAATGTTTGAAAAGCAAATTATTTTATTTTGAAATCTGTATTTCTAAAAATATTTAAAAGACAAAAATGCTAAAAATTAACAAAATATAACAAAACACAGTTAAGATTATATGAGATAATTAAGTAGATTTGGTTATACTTCTATTATATTTCTAAATATGTATTGTTAAGAGTAAAATTTCTAAAATTTTTAATACGTGAAAAGAAACAATATATTGTTATGTTTCATAGATGGCTAATGTCATGTTTCCTAGATGACCGATGGCATGTTCCGTAGATGACTAATCATTGCCCTAATTCATCAAGCAGGAATTTTAATAAAGTTATCCAAAGATTTATTGAAAATTTTGAATAAACAATGTTATCTTCAGGAATTTTACCAAAATCCATATAAATTGTATATAAATTGTTTCAACTGCAAGTAATCCAAATCTCACTGAAATTCAAAAATTTGCGTTGACATTGAGAAGCAGTTTTACAAATTTACACAATTTAGTTATCAGATATTGTTGCTGGTTTAGATCAATACATGTTTATGCGAAAATATTTTTCATTTTGAACACAACAAAATCAAAATATCATTCAAAATGAACTGATATGCGTCTAAGGAATCTAATTTTGATATAAAAACATATCCTCATAAAACGGTTAAAAGGTGAATTAAGTGTTTGATTATTTAATAACTGTTTAGGATTAAATACTTCAAGTTATTGATTTTTATCTCATACATTGCCTAAGAAACTGAACAGTTAACCATAAAAACCTCACTTGTACATTTGCTTTATTTATCATTTTTTTGAATCTCCACAATTCAGATTTTGTAAAATGGTTATGCATGGTTAAAAATATAAATTCCATCACCATTTCTTATGATTTTGTAAAAACTGTTCTTTTTCAAAACCATGATTAAAATTAGTAAAAGGGAAGCTTAAAGCAATTACTTTTTCCAGAACTATAAAAAACTAAATTTGTTTTTTTAATTCGAAACATTATTATGCATAACAAACACTCATCAGTATGTAAAACGTTTTCCCCATTACTACATGATTTAATATAAATTCTTATACACCATGTATGCAATTTCTGAACTATATATCCAATTTTCTATTAAAAAATCATTTATAGCACTTATGTTAACGTGAACAATATTCTGAGAAATAAAAATTTGCTATATAAGCCTTTTTATAAAACTTAATTCCACTCAGATCTTTTTATTGTTTGATTTGTCACTCTACAAGTTTTTCGTGCATGAAGGCTGATTAGGTAGGCAATTAATAATTTCCGAAGCATCTCGTACAATTATGCCAATAATTCAGTTAACTCTATCTGTTGAACCAAATTTAAGGATAGTCTGTATTTTTTTGAGATATTGGAAAGATCAATGCTTAAAACAAAATATTTAATTTGGTCCTAGAGTCAATCAGGTCTTAATCCTACAATGACACTTATTTTAATATGCCAACAAAATATAGTGGCTTCTATTTAGAAAATTATATCCAATAATTTACACATAGAATAACTGATAGAATTATATCCAAATCTCACAGAATACTAAATTGTAAAACTTTTTACAACTCTGTAAGAATTAATGCTTTAAAAATATTTGGTAAATAAAAAGTGAAGATATTTTCCTTTTTCTACATATTAACTAATATTTATTAGGAATAGGAAGTTCAAAACATTCCGGATATTGAATTCAGAATTGTTTTCGAGAACTTTTTTTAGAATGATTCTTTCCGACTTTAAATAAAAATACATTTCAAAACAGTTTTTATTATCTAAGATTTTATTTTTCTATTTGGAAGGAAAAAATTTGCATTTTTACAATAGATGAGTTTGAAACTTAATGCTGTTATATTCAATAGACAATTATGTGCAGGAATAATTTTACACAGTTGAAATTGTTTTTGTATATTTAAGATACGCATATTTAAGTTTTTTTTTTAAAATCATTTTTCAAAATAACTGTTTGCTTTTTTATATTAGTTTGCAATCTCCTGTAAACTATTTGTCAGAGTTTCTAAAACAATCGAAAATCATTATGAAATATTATGTTTTATAAATTTCTACAATAAACAATAAAAAATGGTTACTATGAAAGATCACCTTGTATGAAATTTTTATTGTGATATATTTGTACTAATTGTGAGAAGAGGATGGCAACGCATAGACGAAGCACAAAGAAACAATTAAAAACTTACCTATTTAAAAGAAATACCTCGCTTGAGTGCTAATAAGTTATGCATTATGAAACACATGCTAAACTTTTTATTATGCTTAACTAAAAATCAACTATTTTCT